>JACXGM010040354.1:0-10339 GCA_016801145.1 Umbra pygmaea
CATCACTATCATCCCTTTTCATCATCTATATAAATCATCCCTATCCATCACTATCATCCCTATTCATCATCCATATCAATAATCCCTATCCATCACTATCATCCCTTACTTTTGTCCCTATTCATCACCAAGTACTTCATCCCTATCCATCTCTCTACCCATTATCCCTTTCCATCACTAAGAACATCATCCCTACCCATCCCCAAGTACATCATCCTTATCCATCTCCAAGCAGATCATCACTATGCATCATCCTATCCATCGTCCTTCTTCATCAGTAAAGACCTGATCCCTAGCCATCACCAATTACACCATCATTCCAATGCCTTACTATAGCAAACTGGCTTAGTAATTTTTAAGAAGATGTTATAATTCCTTTTTTAGAAGATGTTATAATACCTAGTTTAGAAGATGTTATAATACATATTTAAGAAGATTATATAATTCCTATTTACGAAGATGTTATAATACATATTTAAGAAGATGTTATAATTCCTTTTTTAGAAGATGGTATAATACCTAGTTTAGAAGATGTTAAAATACATATTTAAAAATATTTTATAATTCCTATTTTAGAATATGTTATAATACATATTTAAGAAGGTGTTATGATACCTATTTTAAAATATGTTATGATACCTATTTTAAAAGATGTTATAATACATATTTAAGAAGATGTTATAATACATACTTAAGAATATGTTATAATTCCTATTTTAGAAGATGTTATAATACCTATATTAGAAGATGTTCTAAGACCTATTTTAGGAGATGTTATAATACATTTTTTAGAAGATGTTATAATTCCTATTATATAAGATGTTATAATCCCTATTTTAGAAGATTTTATAATACCTATATTAGAAGATGTTCTAAGACCTATTTTAGAAGAGGTTATAATACCTATTTTAGAAGATTTTATAATAACTATATTAGACCATGTTCTAACAGTTTTGCTTTACTGTATTTTTGAAAATAATTATTTAAAATATGTATGTATCTCTTCTCTTTGCCTTTCCTTCTTAACCTTCTGTAGCTATTTCAAAACATTCCAGTACTGCTCCTACGCACCCCACGTAAGAAAGTGTAAACCGAACACAGATGGCATTTCATCCTTTGAGGACCTGCTGGCCAACGTGGTTCTCCGCGTCTCTGTGTGGGTCATGGCCTTCATCACATGCTTCGGGAACCTCTTCGTCATCGGGATGAGATCCCTGATCAGGGCGGAGAACAACCTGCATGCTGCCTGTATCAAAGTCCTATGCTGTGAGTTGTGTTTTACACACACAAACACACACACAACCTTTGAATGTAAGTCTTCAATACAAATTAGTAATTGCTATAACTGCATCAGTGTGTCAGTTGAAAAGAGCACTGTATGTAACCGTCATCTTCCTTTAAATACAATGCTAGAGAGAACTAGAACGTCTTGAATTTTCGAGAAACTGCTATTTGGTTCTGCTGCAGCAGTTGTGTGATGCGAAGTACCTTATTTTCAGTTGTTCCCAAACTTTTTTTGTTACTGTACCACCAGGGGTCCTACAGGGCTCGACATCAACGCTTGTCCACTTGTCCGGGACAAGTAAAAAAAAGTAGTTGGACAAGGAGAATGTCGACTCGATTGCCCAAATGGACAAGTAAAATAAATCATTTTTTTATCCCAGATTTTCCTCCCTTACCAATTCCCACTAACCCTGCCTTGTCGACAGCTCTGCAACTCCTTGGACAGATCTATGGGATGACATGGGGCACGCACATGGTCCATCTGACCACACTGTTCTTCCGACATGCAAGCCTTTAGTTGGATCATGCACGGGATGATTATGTTCACCGACTATGCTTCATCAATTGAATATATTGAATCACAATTTAGAAAGATATTTATTGCCAAGTAAGTTTTACCAAACAAGGAATTTTTGCTGGTGTATTTGTGTATGTCTTATTTGTACATAAAGTAAATTAAAGAATGTAAAAAAAATGTACCTTTAAGATGCAGGATATGAGCAGAAGGTGATCAGGAAATTTACAGTATGTGGTCAAGAATGTGTATATAGGCTATATATATATGTATGTATGTACATAAAAAAGCATATATTTGTTTATAGTATATGAACCATGTGATGCATGCCTTATACTGTAGGATATGAGTGGAATATGACCAGTATATCTACAGTATCTTACCAGTCATCTGCTGTGTGTGCATGAAGGGAGCAGAGTCAGTATAGTTTCGGTGGCACGTCCTACTGCTTTAGGGAAGAAACTGTTCTTGTGGCGGGAGGTCTTGTTTTTGATAGACCTCAACCTTCTGCCAGAGGGAAGAGTTCTGAATAGTCAATTTCCAGGGTGAGAGGGATTGGCCACAGTCTTTATTGCTCTCCTCCTCGATCTGGAAGTGTGTAGGTCTGGTAGCGGAGGCAGATTGCCGCCAATCACCCTTCCTGCAGAGTAAATGATGGGCTGCAGCCTGCCCCTGTGTCTGGCAGAGGCTGCAGGGTACCAGATGGTGATGGAGGAGGTCAGGACAGACTATGATGGCAGTCTAGAAGTGTACCATCATAGTCCTTGGCAGGTTGAACTTTATCAGGTGCTCGATCTGAACACAAAGAGTCACTGTAAACCGACCTGGCAGGATAGATAATCTGATTTGTCTAACCCTTAATCCTGGCCAGCGCTATGCCAATCTGCGCTGCCTAGTGCAGGAGGCCCGGGGAGAGTCAGAGAACCTATAAATAAATTGTATTTTAACATTGAGCTAAAATAATTTATTTGGCAATTGATTACTTGTGATGTCTTCTTTGCCATGAAATCGGTCTCTGTGTGTGATGTATGCCCTCAATTTTACTTTATATACCCCCACATACGGTTGAGCTCTTTCAGATTATTAGAGCGAGATGGCTAGCTAACGTTAGCCGTGGTGCATTCAGACTGCGCGGCGGTTGTCACATAACACTCAGCTCTGTTTACACAGCGCAAGTGCTCACTTGGGTGATAATACTACATCCAGAAAGTAGTCTAAAGTATGCACATATAAAGGTTGTGATTTATTTTGAATAGACATAATCTGCTATAGCAATACCACACTGAGTCAGCTAAGAACAGGGAACTGAGGCTACAATTTGCACGGGCCCACCAAAATTTTACAATAGAAGACTGTATAGACTTATCCTGCCTATCAACAGTTCATGCTGGTGGTTTAATAGTATAAGGGATATTTTCTTGGCATACGTTGGGTCCCTTAGTACCAATTGAGCATTGTTTAAATGCCACAGCCAACCTGAGTATTGTTGCTGACCATGTCTATCCCTTTATGACCACAGTGTACCCATCTTCAAATGGCTACTTCCAGCAGGATAACACGCCATGTCACAAAGCTCACATCATCTCAATATCAATATCATCACAATATCTCAATCCATTTGAGAATGTTTGGTACTTGGTGGAACCGGAGATTTGCGTTATGGATATGCAGCCAACAAATCTGCAGCATCTGTGTGATGAATTCGAAAGTGTTCTATTGTCCAGCATACAAAGTGAAACTTAACACAGGTGCTAATTCGGTGCACTGTTTGACCTGGACTGGTTCATTGCAATTTTAAACAGATTTGCATCTAATGTGCATCATTGCATTGGAAAATTTAGAAATATCTATTTGCGTAATTTCAGGGTAAACACTGAACAAAATGGCACCCTGTGCACTTGGCTAATTTGCATATAGGCTTGTAGCTTTGATTGGCTAGGGCACTTTTCCTGCACACATGGCTAATTTGCATAAAGGCTTGTAGATGCTTTCTTGATCAGAGGGGCATGGTGTCACTAATCCATCCCATTTGACATTTTTGCCAAACTATCTTCAAATGTTGGCAACACTTGAACTAACATTCTGATATGCTTGTTTTTTATCCAGCTACACATCAATTTTCTTCTCACCATGCGCTAATTTGCACATAGTCCATGTTTTGAAAGTGAAACTCCACGCAGTCCCTCATCTTGTTTTATTGTGTTGTTGTCATTCTTCTAAATACCTGCAGAGGGGGTAAACCCATTTGCCATGTGAAATGTATTTCTTTCAAACAGCTAGTTAAAAAAACTAGACAACCTATCAATCATAATTTCACAAGCACGCAGCATGGCATTTGGACCATATGGTTACCCTGGAATGGAATCAATATTGTGATATATGTAGGGGCTGGAAAGGTGCCAAAAAAACAAAGTAAGAAGATATTGCTTGCACTTTTGCGTAGTCAAATAATTATTTATACGTTTGTTAAAGAAAGTAACATTCGGTAATAGACCGCATTTCAACCTAATTACCTTTTAGGTATATCAGCCAGTGTATGGTGACACAGTGATAACACACAGGTATGCTAATAAACAATGACATAATGCACTGTTATAACTAACTGAATGAAGTGTAACAGGAATGGGTGTAGAAGAAATTAATCCAGGTGAGTATGTGACACGTGAAATTTTCGTTGTGTTATTTTAGTTTTTCACTGTTATCTGCTCTTTAAAGTATAAGTTTAGGAACTTTCATTTCTATATTTTTGAAAGCATATTTCGTTTATAGATTTTCTTTACAGGTGTCTAATACTTTTGCACAGTACTGTATATGTACAGTATATGTCTATAGTTTTTTGTCTCTATGTCCATGTGTCTCTTTGTCTATTTATAAGTTTATAGATATGTATATATCATTCCTCTTTCCCTTTACATCTCTTTATCACTCATCTCTCCTTCGTCTCACCTGTCCCTCTCTTCATCCCTCTTTTCTCTCCTCTCTCACAGCCGACTGGCTTCACATTCTCCATCTCCTCCTGTCTTTCTTCCTCTATTTCTTCCCTGTTCCTCGTGCATCATTCAGCAGCTTCCATGTCTCAACGTGCCTTGCGGCTTGGCCCTCAATCTCTCTCTCTCTCTCTGTGATCCTCTGACACCACCTCCTTTGTAGCTCCTATCTCTTACAGTTCTCCATGTTAACACGTCTCCTTCCTCCCCCGGTTCTCATTGTTCATTCTGTATATGCAGATGGCCAGGTCTCCCCAAATCCCTTTCCATCAGACAGGATACACAAACAAGTGGGTTAGCAATCACTTACTGGTTGTCGACAAAAGGTGGCTACATCAAAAGTAGACTCGCATAGGATTGTGCCGAAGTTTCGGCTTGATGTTCTCATTGTAAGAGATGAGAGCCAAGACATCTGCTACCTTGTGTGAAAAGATGCACCCATTTTATTACTTATGGACCCCTGTCTTGTGTTTGATCTGTTCTCGCTCTCCTTTCACATTTTGTTGTGTGTTTTTGGCTAGTGTATTGCCATTCTGTGCAAATGCACAGTTGTTAAACTAACATCACAAACTAAATACCTTTTTGAACCTCAGGCAGGCAGGCATTAATTAGTTTCAGTGGGCCATAAGGGTGTTCTGTAGACACCTAAACTCATAACAGCATCTGCACCATCAGTGGTCGCCTGGGAGCTGAAACGCCTCACCTTTTAACAAGCCAAGGCCTTGGAGAACCAAAATGTTTTTGACACAACCGATGGCCACATTGGCAGCCAGATAATAATTATTTCATGAAACAATAACCATTTAACCCTTACCATCTAACTTTCACCATCTAACTGGAGGTCAACCAATTAATTGGCCTAGCAGATTTTTTAAATAATCGCTTTTTAGATACTTATTATTGCAGATACTTTTTTTCAGGGATTCACATCCTCTGAAGTTAAAACCATGAGAAGACTGGGTGACAGACTTAAAATCTGTCGCATATTGCAGCATAATAGCTTTTTGATATGGCACGTATGGATGTGCCATCCTGGAGGAACTCGACTACAGTACATGTGCAGCCTGAATACGCTGCAGGTACTGCCTCATTCTACCAGTAGTGATGTGCTTCTAACACATCAACTTTGAAGACAAAATGTAGAATGAAGAAGCAGGAAAAATTGGCAAGCATAAGGATTTGAGCAACTTTGACAAGGGCCAAATTGTGATGCTAGACGACTGGGTCAGAGCATCTCCAAAAATGCATATCTTGTGGGGTATTCCTGGTCTGCACTGGTCAGTACCTATCAAAGGCTGGCCAAGGAAGGAAAAGCGGTGCCATTGTAGTTCTCTACAATCAGAAAAAACATTCCACCATGTCTGATTTTCATTATAACGCCTGACAGAAACATTACAGAAAGACAAGCAAACCTTCTAAAATCAAGGACAACCAAAGCTTGTATGAATAAGGCTTAAAAGCGCAATCAGTATAACAGGGACACATATTTTTGCAACAGAAACCATGCCTATTTTCTATCTGAACAAATTCTACAATCCATGCTGTGATGTACTTCAAAGGAATTTGCCCTCGAAATTTGAAATCTTGTGCTCTCTCAAGCCAAGCATGTGTGAAACGAATCTCATTGTCCTACAAACATCTGGGAGACACTCCCAGCACTTCCAGATTACTGTATTGTGGTTTTAAGATATTATGTAAATTATACATTTCATACTGAATAGACGTTACACTAAGTGTTGCTTGTTCATTCAACATTTTTGTAATTGTCATTATTTTTAACAATCGGCTGATTAATCATTCTGTGGATGTTTTTTCTCCCAATCAACCGCTATTAGAATCTGTATTGAAAAATCATAGTTGGTCAACCTCTTCAGTCGTGGCCAAAGGTTTTGAGAATGACACAACTATCGGTCTCCACAAAGTTTGCTCCTTCAGTGTTCTTAGATCTTTTTGTCAGCAGTTACTATGGTACACTGATGTATAATTACAAGCATTCCATATGTGTCAAAGGCTTTTATTGACAATTACATTAGATTTGTGCAGAGTGAATATTTGCTGTGTTGCCCCTTCTTTTTCAAGACCCCTGCAATCCGCCCTAGCATGCTGTCAATTAACTTCTGGGCCACATCCTGACTGATGGCAGCCCATTCTTGCATGATCACTGCTTGGAGTTTGTTCGAATTTGTGGGTTTTTGTTTGACCACCCGCCTCTTAAGGATCAACCACAAGATCTCAATGGAATTAAGGTCTGAGGAGTTTCCTGGCCATGGAACCAAAATGTTTATTTATTATTATATTTTTTATTTAACCTTTATTTAATCAGGTGGGCACATTGAGAACAATTTCTCATTTAAAACGGCGACCTGGCCAAGATAAAACAAAAAGGTCCAAGTACAGACAGAGTTACACATGAATACAAATAGACAAGAATTACACAAAGGGTAGAGTAAGTATGAAAGAAAAAATACAGTCAAAGTTACGCAAAAAGGAGTAAGCAAATGTACAATTAGTGCATGAAATCTGAGATTTAGAGGTAGATCAAATCGGTATATATAGTGGGAGGTAAATACAATGTAATAAATTAACATGGATGTTGTGCAAATAACAGTTGATAAATAAGATACTTTGCAAGTCATTGTGTACAAAGGTGCATTTGGCAAAAAAAGCTAAGGTACTAGATCAGATGGGGAGAGGTAGTGTACGTACATGTGAGAGCGAAGGGTCAGCATGTGCAATGATTAGACAGAAGCTCTGATAATTGTGATTTAAAGGATGTTAGGTGGATGGTGGTCATGAGTTTCAGTCTCTTCCGTAGCTCGTTCCAGTCGTTTGCTGCAGCGAACTGGAAGGAGTTTCGGCCAAAGGAGGTGTGGGCTTTTAGGGTGATCAGGGAGATGTCCCTGGAAAAGCGCAGGTTACAGGTGGGTGAGGCAATGGTGAGAAGCGAGTTTAGGTACAGAAGGGATTTTCCTAGAATTTACTTATATATAAGGTGATACCAGTGGGTCGGGCACCGAGTGTGTAATGAGGGCCAGCCCACTAATGCATATAGGTCACAGTGGTGGGGGTTCAACGGGGCATTGGTAACAAATCGGATGGCACTATTCTAGACTACGTCTAGCTTTTTAAGGAGGGAGATACAGTCAGTTTTGTAAATGACATCCCCAAATTCAAGGATTGGAAGGATGGTCATTTTTACCAGGGTCTTTTTGGCAGCATAGGTGAAGGAGGCCTTGTTTCTGAATAGGAAGCCAATTCGATATTTTATTTTAGATTGGAGATTGTTAATGTGACGTTGGAATGAGAGTGAAACATCTAACCAGACACGTAGGTATTTGTAGGTGTCCACATATTCCAGTTTGGACCCATCCAGAGTAGAGATGCTAGTCAGGTCGGCGGGTATGGGAAGTGTGCGGTTGAAAAGCATGCATTTAGTTTTGGTGGGATTTAAGGGCACTTGAAGGTTATAGAAGGCGTGATGAATGGAGTCAAAGCTCTTTTGGTGTTTTGATGTTTTGTTCCCCGAGCCACTTACAGTAGTTATCACTTTAGCCTTGTGGCAAGGTGCTCCATCATGCTGAAAAAGGCATTGGTCATCAATGGTTGGTACCATTCTTTATTCATGGCTTTGTTCTTAGGCTGAATTATGAGTGAGCCCACTCCCTTGGCTGAGAAGCAACCCCACACATGAATGGTCTCAGGATGCTTTACTGTTGGCATGACACAGGACTGATGGTAGCGTTCACCTTGTCTTCTCCGGACAAGGTGTTTTCCGGATGGCCCAAAAAATGGGAAAGGGGATTCATCAGAGAAAATGATTTTACCCCACTTTTCAGCAGTCCAATTTCTGTACCTTTCGAAGAATATCAGTCTGTCTCTGATGTTTTTCTCTTCTTCTTGCCTTCCCTGGTTTCATTTCTGCCCTTCTTGACACCAGGCCTTCCTCCAAAAGTTGGCCAGTCAATATGTATGAAAGTTCACATTCGATTGAATATATCCAAATGACTGTCTATGTAATGCTGCGAAATTTCCATTACATACGTTTGCCCACATTTTGCCATGAGAACAAGTAGCACACACACATACACACACACAAACTTTCCCTTCCTGCCACTTTATAAATCAGAATCTCCACTGGGAATGCTGCCTTACACCATACTTCTCTGTTATCATCATTATAGATTTATCATGTCAGAGTCATACATTATAAACCTGCCATCATCATTTTTATGTCAGCATATTGTGTTTTCTAGCTGATTAAGATTGAGGCAAATTTGCAATAGCTAATGTTAGCTTTTGCTACAGTATCTATGGATTTTGCTAGCTTTTCACCCCATTGCCATCTGTCTAATATACATTTGATGATATGATGATGATGGCAAAGTATTTATTTTCTAATTATTTGCCCACTTTAGCAATCTCATTATATTTCCATAGCACTATGGTGTAGTGTATACAGTAATTATCACCTGTTCAAGGTATTTTGGCCATGATTTCCCCCCAGGTGCAGACTGTCTGATGGGCGTGTACCTGTTCTTTGTCGGGGTGTTTGATGTGAAGTTCAGAGGAGAGTACAATCGTAACGCTCTCCTGTGGATGGAAAGTCTGGAGTGTCGAACCATCGGATTCCTGGCTATGCTGTCCTCTGAGGTGAGGTCTAGTCACGCATGTGACGCACACGTTACACACACACACGTTACACACACACACGTTACACACACACGCAACACACACACGTAACCCACACACGTAACCCACATATGTAACCCACACATGTAACCCACACATGTAACCCACACATGTAACCCACACATGTAACCCACACATGTAACCCACACATGTAACCCACACATATAACCCACACATAACAGATGTATTGTAATCAGATTACTTGTAATCAGTTACTCCCTATCTTTGCTTACTAACACCTCCAATGATTACAGTCACACACGTACCGGTGACAGGATACAGTAGTTGTTAATTTAGTGAAATTATTTTTTGGTGATTTCTTTCGTTAGTTAAAGGGGGGACATTAGTCACATGATAATGCTATTAATGTTGCCAAGCTCTTCTAAAGCACATTGTTTTTAAAAGTGATGTCACATTGTCTTAAACGTGACCACACATTGTCTTAAACGTGACCTCACATTGTCTTAAACGTGACCTCACTGTGTCTTAAACTTGACCACACAATGTCTTAAACGTGACCACACATTGTTTTAAACGTGACCTCAGAATGTCTTAAACGTAACCACACATTGTATTAAACGTGACCACAATTTGTCTTAATTGTGACCACACATTGTCTTAAACGTCACCTCACTGTGTCTTAAACTTGACCACACATTGTCTAAACGTGACCACACATTGTCCTAAACGTGACCTCACATTGTCTTAAACGTGACCTCACGTTGTCTTAAACGTGACCATGCATTGTCTTAAACGTGACCACACGTTGTCTTAAACGTGACCACACATTGTCTTAAACGTGACCACACATTGTCTTAAACGTGACCACACATTGTCTTAAACGTGACCTCAGGTTGTCTTAAAC
>JACXGM010040355.1:0-10339 GCA_016801145.1 Umbra pygmaea
TTGCCGGATTTTGCTTATCCATGTCGTAAATTCTAAGGGCGAGGCCTCTAATCAATGCATATTTGTGGGCGTGTTATGTAAATTACGATGGTTTTCAACCGTCTGATTTATCAACAGCCGCTCATTCGTACGCTGGAATTGGAGTGATACGAAAGTTTTGTAAATCACACGTGGGTCTCGTCGTAAGATGATTTCTGCGGTCAAATCTACACTGGTTTCTACGCACGTTTGATAAATGAGGGCCAATGTGATGACATTTTACCCAGTTCTTGAGACAGAACAACACATCTCTTGTAAAGTGTCTCTGGCATATGTAGGATGAAGTTGGTGAGCTTGTTCAGTTCTAGTCATATTCAGAATTTCAGACACCCCTGACAATTTCCATGATTTTCATAGGCTTATTATATTTTTGTGTTTTTAAATTAGCTTATTTCTATTAGTTTTGAAAGTCAACTTTATATTTTAGTGTAGTTTCCGTTATTTTCCAAACAGTTTTAGCTAGTTTTAGTTAGTTTCTATTTTTCAGTTATTTCTACTTTTATATAGTTTAGTTTTAGTTTGAGTTGTTTCAGTTTTTTTACATCATCTACAAGTACAGTACATGTATCTACAGTATGAATAACTAATTAGAGAATGCAACAGCATTTCACTCTGTAGGTAAAACACAAACACATTGACAGTGTTTTATTGGTTTCATTCAACTACTTAATTGTACAAATGTACTTAATCTAGATGCCTTTTATTTGGTGTGATGTGACAGAAAACACAATAGATCCTATTTAAAGAAAATCTCTGGCTATATTATATACAACACAATACTGTGTCTTTATATGATACGTTTCAGGAATCTTTTCACACACAGAAAGGATCTCATTCCATTAGTGTGTAATGTGTTACTGTCAGGTTAGCTAGGTTACTTTCTGAATGTTATCAGTTACAATTAAAGTTCCCTGTCTAACTTTGTCAGCAGAAACTGAACATCTGGATAACCCACACTTGTCTGGATTACCCAAACTCATCTTTTAATTTTAATTTTAGAAAATCTTTTAGACAAAATTATAAAACTATAAATGTGTCCTCCAGTGGTCTAAATATGTAGCCTCTTGTGCAGATATACTGCTGAATTATGGGTTTCAAAATTACTCTGCCAGCAAAAATTTTATCCACTGTCTCCATCCGATCCTTTGCATGCGTATTCCTCTTTGGACAACATGTTATTTTCTAAAATTAAACATAAAGAAAAATATCATGTTCTACAAGTGTATTTGATCATAAACTTCACCAAAACTCAGTGGCCCTCATTTATTAAACGTGCGTAGAAACCAGTGTAGATCTGAGCGCAGAAATCATCTTACGACGAGACTCACGAAAACTTTCGTATCACTCCAATTCCAGCATACGAATGAGCGGCTGTTGATTAATCAGACGGTTGAAAACAATCGTAGTTTAAATAACACGCCCACAAATATGCATGGTTTTGAGCAGTGTTTTTTAAACTTTTCCGGCGAATTACCACATTTTCAAAATTACAAACCATTGTGACCCAAATGTCACGATGTTGCAAATATACCGTTGTCCTATCATTTGTATTTTTATGTAGGGGTATTAACATAATACATACATTCTAATTGTCACCAGAACAATAATAGGTACAACATAATTTTTTTTCAATATTGACAGTATTATCACCACATACCTGTGTTTTATAAAAACATGTTAAAATCCCCAAAATAACCAAGATGAGGTGGTTTTCCCACAAATATTAGATAACTTGTATTAATTTACTCGCATTCAGATAAAAAATATCCATGATGCTGTTTTAACTAGCTATGTGAAACTAAAGTCAAATAAAAGTTTGGAAAACTGTAATAAATGCCAATTATTTTTGTTACTTCTAATGACCAGCGCATTGGGTGAACATGTTTTTTTAACATACAGATTATTTTGTCTGATGTAGGTAAGCCAATAGGGCCCTGTAAAATCTGTTCTATTTTTGGCCAATTCAATGAGCTAGACGGTAATTACTTCAAGCGATTTATATACAATGATATTCGTCATTGTTTCCCTTTTAAATAGTAGCCTAATAATTCTCATAAGCATTTGGATAAGTGAGTGAAACTGAGAAAAACGAACGTTGTGTTTTTGGACAATTTAGAATGGACATACTTTTATGACGTGCGTTAGATATAGGAGCGATATGTTTAAAGGCGCATGCTGGCTATGTTCAGTAGACCAACGCACACTGCATATACAATTTCTTATTTCTTTGCACAAATTTCACTCCATCCGTGGAAGTTTGCTATTACATTTTTCACTGAAGTACCCTAATGTTACGCACAAACTCCCAAGAAACAGTGTTGTCTCTTCTTAGGGAATGTAGTGATGTTACAAGCACTTCGCAATAGAGAGGCGCGTGCTGGGAGACACACACACCGCATTCGGAGGAAATTGCGCTTACAAATTCACATTACTTTCAGAATAGGCGAAATGCGGTGGTAATTATAACTTAATGTGAATATATTGGAATTTTAAGATTAGGATTTTTTATTTTGTTGAATTGCACGTTAATGTCTGGATTCCGCGATTCATCCGTGTTCTTCCCAATGTGTAAATCATACAGTAGGACCCGCTTGACCTACACAACTGCTCAGTTCAGTACACTGCCCTATGTGGCTGTGAAGGTGTACTGTCAACTATAACATTTTAATCATGAAAAAACCATGACAAAATAATTATGAAAGCATATTTGCCGACCCAATATTAATCTCCCACGACCCACCAGTGGGTCGGGACCCAAACACTGGTTTAGAGGCCCTTAGAATTTACAACATGGATAAGTGAAATCCGGCAAAGAAAATGATTTTCTCTGGGATAAAATAAAGACGCTCAGGTCTCAGGTGCAGGCCAACCACTCGGTTTTATTTTGATGCTTAAATTCAGGTGGCGATTGTTCAACTAAAATGCGGTGTTGACTGAGGTTACTGCTATAGTCATTGAAAGCGATTAACGAGAACCTGAAGTGTATTTCACATAAATTAATTATTTTCACTAAACATTCCACGTTGTATTTTTTAAGTAGCTTTCTTACCCAAATTAGCACTTACTATATTAGAAGCTCAGAATAAGATCCTGTCTCCTTCGTAGAGCCCCCAATGGTGGCTGATGTGGCCTCTGATCTTCATTGAATGGCACCGTTCTCTTGCGCAATATCGTGGAGAACCCCGCATGCCATAATTATGTTACAGGCCTGCTCTGGTGTGTATAGCAGTCCCCCACCCCACCCCGCTTACCCAAGACAGAGCCACGTGCCCTTGAGCAAACCTATACATCACTCTGTGGTTCGTGTGCGTGTGTGCGCACTGTTGAACCTGCGTTCCTGCTTGTTTTGGGATTTGCAAGCGGTGTTAGGTACTCAGTCAGGGCATAACCTTTTTCACCAAGAGGAATCACATCCAACTGTTTCACCAAAGAACTATGTAGAACTATTATAATGAGGGCGTAACTCACTGACGAGATGACTCCAGCCGCAGTGCACCCTGTTGCCTTGTTCCAATGCTGCAGTTTAGAAAAATAAAGATGCGCGTCCCACCCGGCCACCGGGCTACCATATTCAGAACAAACATCCTGGCATCACATAAGATCTGAACGTTGATTGAATTAAAGTTTTTGCGATTGATAGATGCGTAATCATTCATGGATGGTGGCTGCAGACCCAGTACAATCAATCACCCAATTCGCCCCAATTGGAAACCCAGCAATCTCATAAAATTGTCTTTTAATCATAGTTTGAATAAAACAGAAAGGGACTTCATAGCCGCCAAAACTGCTGACATACTTCGACTATTGTTGGCTGTGATATATACCAGACCTGTCCCTGATCTCCCGCTGAAAGGTCCCAATAAGAGAGCGCGAATTAAGGTCATCCAGATCTGCCATCGCTTCGACTGCAGAACTGCCAAAGTGCTTGTTTAAATTATATATAAATATTTATATGTATTATTTGATTGAAATTGTTGTTTGCCTAATTTCTGCCCTCATGTTCTAGGCCACCTCGAAGTGAAAGGGAAAAAAATAAACCACTTAATAGCAATGTGCTGTATATAATTAATTTGTAATTCTGAAATGTAATTTGCAATATGGGGTAGTTGCGATGCAGACACATTCATCAATGGTTGCTGGTTCAACAATTCACTGAACCGGGTGGTTATACCATGAACACCGCTAGTCACACTAGAGAATTCGCGTACACGAAGTCAGACCAGATATGAGATTTTATCGCAGCCTACGATCACGTTCAAATTTATAAATCCCTTGCCTTGCGTAGGAATTGGCGTACACTGAATGGTCAGACTTATACACAACAGTTTATCAAAATATTGTTATTTGAGGAAATTGTTTAAAAAAAACATTGTCGTGCATGACGGATGAACATTTTGTATTTATTTTTAGATAAAATGACAGTTATATTCTAAATTATGCAAGTTATTAAAAAAATCTGTATAAGTCTGGCTGTGAGACCTAAGAACCTCTGTGTGAAATTGTATAAATGTACATCCTTGAATGACTGAGAAAAAAAAATGTGCACATGAACTACATGCGATTTCAAGAAAATTTCCGATAAAGATGTTCTAATGCAACAAATATTTTTTCCCACTAATTTTTCAACACAAATCACTACAAAAGATATAGCCATATATGGATGAGCCAACAATATGCTCCTGGAAATAAGCTTTCTAATGGTACGAATCAACATGAGACATAAAAAAAATAGGGGACAAATGTCTACATGAAACATGCTAACAAAAACAAAATGTATGCTAGGTTCAGTTGACGTTGAGTGGTGATAAAATTATAAAAATCTACAATTTGTATAAATTATTTTTCATTTTTGTTGTGCATATTATGAAAGTATACAAGTTAAAGTTGCAAATTATCCCAAAATCAGAAAATGGACAAATGGATGCAAAATCATACATTTTAGGGTGGTGCCTGGCCTTAACAGTAAGTTAAAGATGTGTCGCTGATATAAACAACTTGGAGTGCTGTTGAAGTCTAAAGTATATTGATAAGATATTAAAGGTTGTAAAAGTTATAAAATGTTTCTTTAAGATTCTTGAAAAAAATGTGTTTTTGTGATGGTCCCATAAAGGGAGGAATTATGAAATATACAACAAGGTTGCACATGTCATTCTCTACAGACAGTTACATATGTAACCTGCACCACCCCACCTGGATACACGGGGGAAGGTCATTGGGACCAGGTGACACAGGTCTGTTAAATGAATGACATAACAAGGCTTCACAAGTGCCAAGGTTTATTTACAATTACACCAATTTACAAATAATCCATTCCGTTAAGCCTGGCTACCTTTTCCCCACGAGCAGCGTGCGAGCATACAGACACTGCGATGTAAGACGTAAATACACTATGCACAAAGCATACACACAATGGTGAGAACAGTCTTTGAAAGATAAGGCACTCATGTAAGGTATCACACTGGTAGGAACACTGCACGCAAGTGGCAAAACTTCTAGGTTTTGGCAACACACGAGCTGTCTTCATACTCACTCGCTGTCTCACAGGGGCAGACCAGGGAAACTATGGAACGAAACACGAAGGACGTGGTAACAAGTAAAATAAATCAAAACTAACCCACATTTAACAATAAGAAAAATAAACTAGTCCACCCGCCAAGGCAACCTCACATCTTTTTTTGCCTGATAATACTGCTCATTTGCTTGGGTGGACTAGACAGGATAACCGGAAACAAATACTGACACAAAGATGGAAAAAACAACCGTACAGTGAGAGCAACGATTGTTCTCTGGCTCACTGCAACATACACACATAGATTATAAACATAACATTTCAACCTTCTATTAACATTAAACAAATACTATTAAAATCCTCATACAAATGTTTAAAGCCCTTGAGTACCTCAATGTCAACGAGCCGCCACTCGTTACTATCTCCTCAACCACCGGCTCGTCCAATCGCCTCTGCCTGCCAACTAGAAAACAATCTTAATCGCTTCATCTTTAAATCTACACATACAGAATGCACATTCACAAAAACCCGTTAGCTTACCAATAATACAGGTGTCCGTCTGCCTGGACGCTAGCTGTGCACCGGTCTATTCGGCCAGAGTAGAACCCGCGGTCTTCTTCTTCTTCTTCTGTGGTATCTGGCGGATCGCAACCGACGTAATGGTGCATATACCGCCACCTACTGTACCGGAGAGTGCGGCCGGACACGGCCCACCCAAGTCACAACCACCCCACCACTCCACGACCCTATAAAATATCCCCCCCACCCCACCCCCCACTACCTACCCTCCCCCGCCCCCTTCCCCTTCATCAGCTCGTGCACCATTTCCCCCGTGACATCTATGACCCCCATAAAATCCCTAGCAGCACCTACCACAACATCAATCCTCGCATTCCGTCCCTTAACCTGGCTACACACATTCACCACACTACACAAAAGCGCCAAAAACTCAACTCTTCCCACCACCAATGTATCCTTACCCACCACACACTCATGCTTACACTTCTCCGACAACACCACCCTACGCTCACACTACCCTTCTTCCAACACCGGGCCTACAGCCCTCTCCTGCGCCACCTGCACACCAACCCCAAGTCCCCCCACTCTCCGCACCGCTTCCGCATACGTGACCCCATCTACCAGTTTGACCCGCTGTGCCTCCGCCGCCTTCTGCTGAACCACACCCCCCCCAAACGCAGCACTGTGCTCCCCACCACAATTACAACACCTCACCGCGACCCCTACTCCACACTTACCATACTCGTGCGCACCGCCGCACCTACCACACCTTCCCTGCCCCCTGCACACCGCTGCCACATGCCCCATCCGCTGACAGTTAAAACACCTCAGCGGCGGTGGCACATACACCCTCACAAAAAAGCTAAGACACCCTAAGTACACCCTACTCGGCAACAGCCCACCAAACTCCAACAACACCGTGGGACTCACCTTATCTAACCCCAGTGCCCTACTGCCCAACCGTCTTGCTCCCACCACAACCCCTCCCGACACCACCTCCCTTAACTCCTCCATAGACATATCTTCCGGAACCCCCGTGATCACCCCTCTCACCTTCACCGCACTCCCAGGCACCATACACTTCACCTTACCCCCATTCAGCACTTCCAGCTTCAGCAGCCTATCCCTCTGAGCCACGTTACCCACCACAACCAGCACCCTCCCCCCACTCAAACACCTAGCATCCACCACCTTCCCAACCTGTTCTCTAATTGCCTTCGTGAGTGACACCGGGTGTAGCAGCTTTCCCGTCGGGGCCAAAAACTCCACAATCACTTTATACTCCCGCTCCCCACCACCAAGTGCCGGCCCTTCACCCTCTCCCGAGCTACTCTCTCCGCCCTCTTTCTTCCGTGCCCTTTTCTTTTTCCCCCTAACATACCGCGTTTCTTCAAACCCCACCGCCACTCCAGCCACACTCACACTCCCATCTGTGCTCCCTTCCATGCCGACCTCACCCCCGGCACAGCCGTCGCGACATGCCACCAACATGACATTCTCCCCAGCCTTCCTCTCCATCGCCAGTCTGTCCAGTTCTAGTAGCTCCACCAACCCCTCCACTAACTCTGCCTCAGTGAGCACGTTGCTCCCAGTTCTTCCTGCTGCCATGTTCTGTCAATCTCCTTACTCCAGACAGCAATCACCAGACAGCTTGCCAACGCCGAAGATCAGAACCCGCGGTCTGGTAACTCCAGTTCCTTTTATACTAAGAAATCTGGCCACTAGGTCCCATTGGCTACACATGGTTGGCTGGCCTTAAGATATCTGAGAAGACTCAGAGGAGACTGACGTCTCGCCCCCTGAGGCATTTACTCAGGTATTTTCCTCACTTGCACTCCCCATTGAAAAAAAATCTTCTCTAACTCTTTGTGTATATATAGCTATTTAATGGAAGTACAGATGAGTTATTCAACTGAGCCCCTCTCAAGTCTAGCTGTAGTTTTCAAAAGTTCAAGGTTACAGTGGCTGGTTTGCGAATTTCAGTAAGCATTGAAAAGGTGTGTTTAGTGACTATAATTTCAGAAACATGAACAGGAACACGATTTTGAGGTGTTTAGGGTTTTGATTATCCTTTCAATTGTCAACTAGTTCAATAGAATTTTCAATAGCCTTTGTAATTTTCGTAATTGGGATGTTCATTTTGGATAATTTTCCCGACCGACAACCGCAACTCGTTGTCTGATTAATAACCGTTAACTGATATGAATATAATATTGAATTGGCTTAAAAATAAAAAATAAAATTGACCAGTGTCTGTGAACCGTTAAATATACAAAAAAAATGTTCACAGGTTTATTTTAATGTGCAAACAGCAGCATACAGAACAGATCAACAACATCTGCTGGTTGCACCAGCTGTGCATAAGTTCACTCAGTGCAAAGTGCACACTAAACGATACGTTGAAACTAGTTTGTTTCACAGTAAAGCTGTGGCGATGTTTGGTTTCACCACGGAGACTTAAGGTTCAACTTAAAAAAACAAAATCAGCGTGGATTTAACCAATCGAAACGCTACGTTCACCAACCAATCAGAATGTTCTGTGCCAAAGTCCAACCCCCTAAAGGTCAGGAACTTTCAAAAGTACTACCCTCCGAGTAGGTACTTCTTATGGGGTAAAAATCTACCCCGAATTTTATTTAGTTCCTGGGCCGCTTTGCATGTTTCGACCAAAGTACCACCCCAAAGTCCCTAGTTCCTGGGGAAAGTTCCTGCGGTGGAAAGGAGCCATTAGCTACACTTGCCTAAAGTCCACACCAACCAAAATATTGTTGCAGAAAATTTGTCGCAGATGTTTTCTATATACAAAGTTTGCAATCTGGGTAAAAAATACTTATATTAAAGAAGTCAAAGCAAATTGCTTGAGAATTGTGTTGTGTTGACAAGTTCATGAGAAAACGATAAGCCCATATATATTGTGCTACATGTTAAGGCAATACAAGTGGAATTAGTTTCCATATTTGATTAAAAAAAACTAAGCAGCTGCCATACTTTGCCATACCCAATTAATGCCGTAGATCTACATAGTAAATTACATAGAGCTACCCAGACATGTATAGTTTATTTACAGTTTTTCACCTAGACACAACCTAGTTCTATGTAGTGATTCACATAGAGCTACCTAGACACTTTATGTACAAAATTACTCTGACTTCATGTAGCTCTAGGACTCATAGATTCCCATAGATCTACCTATCAACTTCGTGTAGATCTAACTAGAAGTTCTAACTAGACGTCACATCTATCTGAAAGCATTGGGTGTTTCTATTTAGTAGTGACAGTAGTGACTAATCACCTCATTGGATTGGTGTTATGTCAATACTGTTCATGCTATGCCTGTGAGTGACTGTGACAGAGGATGTAACTGTGATTTTTTCCACAGCAATGGCATCTTGTACGTTAGAAAATGTTGTGTGACTTTGCAGTCATGCATCCATATCAATGGCATATGCACACCAGATGGCAGAATGTGACTAGAACACAAGTCTAGTTGCACAGTGAATGGGATTTTTCTGAAAATAGAACAGATTGTCATCTAACCCTGGTCCTTCTTCTACAGCTATGGCAGAGGCTCACCAGGCAGTGGCATTCCAGTTCACTATCACCCCAGAGGGGATTGACCTGCGCCTCTCCTACCAAGCCCTCTCCCAGATCTACCTCTCCGGCCTGCGCTCGTGGAAGAAACGGATCAGCCGCATGAGGGTGTGTTAGTGAATCAGTCAAACATTATTACATTTAAGTCATTTAGCAGAGGCTCTTATCTAGAGCAACTTACAGTAAAGATACATTTATTTTTTCATCTGCAATTGTTACAAAGTGCTTTGACAAATAACTGACTCCCAAAAGCAAGCAACAAAGACAATTAAATGCAGAGTGGAATACCTCCTTAGCAGGCATGGTACCATGGTTGGGGCAGGCCCGTATTAAGACTTCACTGTGACCCTGAGCAACAGTGGCTCAAGTGTCCCCCACGCCACCCCAGCCATTTGCACCAAACCTACTTAAGTTATTTTTATACCGATTTAGATGTCACTGACAGCACTGCAAAAAAACAAACTGTTAACAAAGCTTTCCAAAATATAAATATAAAAAAATAGTGATTGGTATCACAAACATTCAGTGGTGTTGCATGAGTAAAACCAGAGAATGTTTGTAGAGCACTGTCTGTAACAGGTTTAGAGCACGTCTGTAACAGGTTTAGAGCACCGTCTGTAACAGGTTTAGAGCACCGTCTGTAACAGGTTTAGAGCACCGTCTGTAACAGGTTTAGAGCAC
>JACXGM010040356.1:0-10338 GCA_016801145.1 Umbra pygmaea
TAAATACAAAATGGAGTGAGCAGGTGTGGTGAATCATGATAATTGAGTCCGGGTATGGGAACTGTAGTTCTGAGGAATATTGACTAGGGAAGCTGTAGTCCACAGGAAGTAGAACTGATGTATGGGAATTGTAGTTCTGAGCGGGATGAAATAGGGAAGTGGCAGTGTCCAAGGAAGGGGAATTGGGAATCGTTACAATAGCAGTTTTCCAGCAGGATGGAACAATGGCTCGTGACAGGGAGATGTTAAAGATCTCAGTCAGAATCCCTGTTAGTTAATCTGCACATGCCCCAAGTACTTTCCCTGGTACTCCGTCGGGTCCAGGTGCCTTCCTTGGGTTCACTTCCCTCAGTGCTCTCCTCACCTGACAGTTTAATTCTTCTGCCATTGTAGCATCAGGGGAGATAGATGTGATGTTGTGGCCCTTATAGTTGGAGATGTGTTGTAATCCCTGCCACACTTGATGTCGGTTGTTGTCCATAATATATCCCTCTATTTTAATTTTGTTTTCTACCTTAGCAGCCCTAATGCCCTTCTGTAGATTAGCTCTGGCTGAGCTATACAGTGCCCTGTCTCCTGACCTGAATGCTGTGTTGCTGTCCCTGATAAGAAACCGTACTTCACCAGGGTTTCTGGTTTGGGAAGACCCTCGTCCGCAAACACAGAACAGGTGTATTCAATCAGTATAATCCCAGTCTGCCTCATACCAACCTAGAAATGCAAAACTAGAATGAACTCACATAAACAGAACCTGATAACAAACTAATACAGAAAATGAACTATCCAACAATAAACATGAACCCAAATCCACGTGAAAATAAAGAATACTCACGAGCCCGTAGATTCTGAAAGCTTCATGGATTGGTATACTCATTCTGAGTGATTTAAATCTGAAAAGGCCTTTGACATGTTAGAAAGGGACACAGTACTGGGGTTGGAGCGGTCCAGAGTCGGATCAATAACACAGTTTAGGTCTCCTGCAAATATCAGTCACTGAGTGTTTCGTGCAGCGATTTTCCTCAGCAACACATTAACAAAATCCACATCATCACATTTAGAGCATAACCATTGACCAATACTACAGGTGTATGCCAAGTTTGGCCCATTACAATAAGATACCTCCAATTATTATCCGAAATAACATTAGTACAGAAGCTTAAAAATGTATTATTTTACTAATGCTCCCTTTAGGAAGGGGATGTTACACCCCACTTCTAAAGGACCCCCCCAACAGTCAACAAAAGAGGTATGGGGTCGTGGGTACAAGCAAGGACACAGACACAATAATATACTGTTTAACAAACGGCATTAATTTAAGCCACGGTAAATAATAGTTTAGGAGAAAAGGCTGGGCAGATCCAAAACATAGAAATTATATATATAACTCCCACCCCTAACCTGTCCTAACTTCCCAACATAAAAACACATAAAATAAACTGGCACACGGTCAAGGCACCCTTACCAAAATACAGGGGGTGGACTGCCCAGATCTTACCTAGTGTGTTTAAACAAGGAAGTTACCCTATGGTAAAAGAATGAATTAATGACAAACGAATAAAAACTAGTGATGGACCACTCGACACTAAAGTTTCGAAACTCTCTCAATATTTGACACTCAATGTATAGAGAGGAGTTCCAAAAACACTTCTAGTCACATGACAAAGTGTGTCAAAACACTTTGTCATGTGATATTTAACGATACCCGTTTGCACTTGTCATAAGACACTGACGTACCAGGTATAAAATGAGGCATCAAAAACAAACATTTTGAATGCATGAGATCTTGGCTGAAAGATTTGTGAGACTATTGAGAAATTGAGCCATCAGATACAAGATGGACCAACGACATCAGAGGTTTGTTATTATTGGACATATATGTGTCTTTGAAATAAAAACCTGTAAAAACAATACCTTCCCCCTTACAAGTTATTGCACAAGCACTACTTCATAACTTCATTACACAAATCCATTAAATATCAATGTACTGCACTATGTCCAACAATTGCACCATTATGTGTACCAGCAACACAAAAAAGTCAACACAAATCCACTCACTAAAACATAGCTATTTCCAAAAGCACAATAGCAATTTCACACTTTAGGAACACTTTTGAGACATACATTTTGCCCAAATAGTTTGATTCCCAGTCTCAGCAGAGAAGTTCACAATGGTTTAATGTTTTGGAAACACTCCAAATCAAGAGGATTGCATGACATTATGTTAGGAAAGTGTTAATTGTCTCAAACATTTCTAATTCATTCAATAACACACAATGTTGACATATTACAATTATTAACCCCTGTTTCGAAACTCTGCATTTGTGATGAAGGACATGAATCGTTCAGTTTAGCCACAGAAGCGTCTGTCTAACCATTGGGGAATTAACCTTAAAACGGTTGTGTGCCAAAATTGAAGAACACACTGAACAGAACAGAGACACACATACACAGAACACTAACATTTCACTTTTTAAAGCAAAATTGCCTTTTATTTTATTTTAACAAATAGTGCTTCCCCAACCGAACCGTGGGTCAGAAGGTATTGTAGCAAAATGGAGGCATGCAGATGTTTCCTCTTTGAAAAACAGTCAGAGATCTGCATAATGACAAGATGTTCACATCTATGCTCTACTAATGGTAGGAAGATTGATACTGTAGATCAAGTAATGGAAGAGCTTTGCTGGTTATGTACTGTACTAAGTCATTCTATAACTAGCTAAATGTAGCTCAAATACAGTCTATCAAATTAGCTAACATATTTTATTTAATAAGACAATGAAAGTGCAGTAAAAGGCAAACACTGAAGATGAGCTGATTATTTAATCAAGGGTGCTAGTTTAGGATTACAAGAAAATCATGAACGTTTTGGTTGTTATTGGTTAGTATTGCTAACATTTGATAGTTATGTACATGCATGATCTGTTTATTACCACAGCGTAATGTACTGTATATCCACACAAATACCATTTTGCTATACATATTTGCATTGCAGCTCATATGAGATAAACATAAAAAGATGACACTTTTCAAGATGAACATTTTCAAATTGTATATTTGGTGTCCAGTCCAAATAACAATTTTAGGATGAATTAACTCATGTGGATTTAAAATAAAATAATAAATAATTAAAAGCATTGAAATTATAGTTTAAAAATGTAATATGTTCTGGGTGAAATTGATGATTGTTGAGTTTAACATGATCACAGACAGGAGTTGACAGTTTACCAAACTTTTTATTTACCACTACACCACTGATAAGAAGGAGTTGATAGTTTAACCACCTTGTGTTTACCACTACTACACCACTGATAAGAAGGAGTTGATAGTTTAACCACCTTGTGTTTACCACTACTACACCACTGATAAGAAGGAGTTGATAGTTTAACCACCTTTTTATTTACCACTACACCACTGATAAGAAGGAGTTGATAGTTTAACCACCTTTTTATTTACCACTACATCATTGGTCCCAAGGCATGTTCACAGAGAAGAGGGGGGATGATAGATGTAGAGAGGTAAGGGAAAATTCACTCATTTTTACATGTGGCCTTATTATCAGTATTTATGTGCTATTTATATTCTCTAAACCTTACTAAACCACTTTAATGACATAATGCATTGTAGTCAATGAAAATTAATAAACACATTTTTTAAACATGCTGTGAAACCGTGAAAAACACTCCAATGCAAGTAATTTTACATTTGGATAATGTCTTATTCTAGGAACTACACTATCCCATGAATTCACGATTGCATCATTCAATCTGGAATTTGTGTTACAGAGGGAAAACCATCATACTGCTACCCTGAATTACAAGGAGCAAGTGTCACCTTTATCCTACGTTAATACAATGGTACATTATTATTGTAATGCAAATGGGATTAGATGTGTTTTCCATTAAATATATTTATATTTCATATCCATTTCAGTCAGCCATAAAGGCTTGTTGCTTTTGCGTGAGCTGAAATATTCCCCTTATGCTGTGGCTGAAATCAACACGGTATCAACGTAGATAATTACATTATTGCCGTTATGAAGAAAATTATATCAAGGATGATCATCATCACTAATGTGCTGATAGTGTTTTTCATTTCGACTGAATAGATTCATGATTTATCTTGTAAATCATGCACTGTAACCACTACATTAAGAGGATGTCATTCAGTAAAGCTTACCGTGCCCGCGTTGTGTGCTATTAGGCGCCGAACCAATTTAGGATATAGCACATTTACATTGAAGTACTTTAGCAGACACTCTTAGGCACAGTGACTTACAGTAGTGAGTGCATATTGTTTTATACAGCATCTTAGTTTAACAAGCTGCAACTCCTCCGTGGGTGAAGGATAGTTAAGAGCACGACACATGCTCCTTTCAAGCACATTTCACTGGGTTGTAAGATCACATTTCTCGTTCAACATGAAATCATTGGAAGGAAGATACAGTTGAAATCAAAATTATTCCACCCCCATTGTAAATCAGGTTTATTTATAGTCATGGTGGCCATCACAGTCACCTGACTTGAACCCCATAGAAAATCTCTGGTGGGATTTAAAGGCAGTTGCAGCACACAAACCCAAGAGTATTACTGAACTGGAGGCCATTGCTCATGAGGAATGGGCTAAGATTCCTCAGGAACGCTGCCAGAGGCTGGTGTCTGGCTATGCAAATCGTTTGCAGGAGGTCATAATTGGAGAAGTCATTATCAATTTAATTTGCAGATGAATTTGGGGAGATATCATTGTGTTGATATATTTTAATTGCTTTCGTTTGATTTGTACATTGTGACCTGATTTGCGTTGGGGATTAAATCATTTTGATTGCAACTATATATTTGCCAACAACAATTCTGTCAATTGTTTGTGTGTTACTGTATTAGTTTAAGTAGACTGTGTTTGTCTATTGTTATGACTTAGTTGAAGATCAGAACACTTTCTGTAACCAAATTATGCAGAAAACCAGCTAATTCCAAAGGGTTCATATCCTACCACTAAAACATCCCATTCTCTTATATTGGTCAACTGCAATGTGCTCAAAATACAAACAATATGAGCTAAATTAACAAAGAAAATACCTGACTAAAAGCACTATAGGAAGAAGTAAAACTTGCAATGCATAGTATGAACATGCTATTGTTTTTTTGGACATGGTGTGCTTTTTTGGCATCATTCAAACCCATGCTGCAACAGTACATGTGCATCAGAGACAGCAGTTTACGGAGTGATCAGAGTTAACACACGTAGATACTGTAAGCAGGAGTGTTGTTTTCAAGGCGTGATGCATGAAGACCTTGTTATTGACAATGGAGTAGTTTCGTTTCAACCGGAATTGGAATTTCCCTTGTAGTGTATTAAATTTACTAGACACTAGAGGTGTAAGTAGCATGTGTGGCATAACAAAATATTATCCAGTGCGACGTCAAGGCCTTTTCATGCTTCTGCGTCAACTCTGACGGCATCATGACAGCATCATGACCCTTTTGAAGTTCTGCGTTAGTTGAAAACCCTACTCCAGTAAAAGTGAAGTCAGCTACTGGATTTCTACTGGAGTAAAAGTCTAATCTAAATTTAAATGCACTTATGAACCAAAATTTAAATTGTGATCTTAAACATACTTTAAGTACACAAATTAAATGTATAAGTAAAATATTCACATCTGTCGATGGATAATATGAAATACAGAGGTGCTTCTTCTAGGATACATTATAGAAAACTGTGTAAATGTGGCCTCTTGAAAAAGAAAAATCTTTCTACAAACAAATATTCCAGTTAAATAATGAATATAATAATTGCAGGTTATGCAGTGTCCATCAGGTTGGCCAAAAAGCCATTTCTCTCAATTAAACATTTACAAATGTTTTCCCCTATAAATGTACAGACTCCGTCTTTGTGAAGAGGTTTGAGAACCACTGGTTTTGAGCAGGGCCATTCACATAACTTTTAAATAGCGTGTGCTGAAACTAGAAAAACAAAAGCACCTCACATAAAAAATACTTGCAACCGTGACACAGACTATTTGAGAATTTTTATTATTTTTTATTATTTGCTTGAGGCTGGAGAGACAAAGGGCACTCTCTGGCACCCTCCGTAGCAGATCAGCCACTGTCTGGCCAAATCTGCTACACTCGCCGCCGGTGTCCTGCACCAGCTTGTAGGTCCATTCTGCATTCGTCTAGCTGTGCCATCTACTTAAACAGACAGTCATCCTGGTTCCTCTTCTCTTTGGACTCCACCCAGGACACAGGTGACTCAGCTACCATTGAAGTTGGGAAGCTACACACAGCAGGCACAGGTGGTGGTTAAGTATATAATGGCTGTGCAGTTGAGGTTATATATAACGTAGGGAACATTGCTGTATAAGTGCTGTGTACACCAAGTGGCTGTCTGGACAGTAATTAAACAAACATGACTTGAGTTAGAGATTCCAGGCATCATACTTAGCCCTGTTATGACAGATAGATCGAATAGGTTTTACTCTTCAATTATATAGTTTTATAAACATAGTATATTTTCTGAACAGCATAATATATAAACCACAAAAAGATAAAGTAAAAAGGTGGAAGTTCAGACCGAGTTACACATGAATACAAATATATAAGAATTAAACAAAGGGTAGAGAGAGGAAGAAAAAAATACCCAAAATAACATGAGAAAAGTGTAAGTAAATGTACAATTAGTGCAAAGAAATCTGAGTTTTAGAGGTAGATCAAATTGGTATGTAAAGTGGCAGGCAGAATGAGGCTTTCATGAATCGAAAACAAACTCCAACGAAATACACTGGTTATGATGCCAGAGTAGTTGCTTGGGTTGCATGACTTTTTTGAGATGCCTCAAATCTGGTCTTATGTCTGTTTAGTAGTGTAACATGCCCATTTTATGACGAAAAACAACACTACATCATTTTGTGTGCTCCAGCATAAACCATGTAGGCCCAATTTTACCGCTGGACCAACCTAGGCTACCACAGCCATTCTTATCCTAATAAAATTATGTAAGATTGAATAATTTATGCCCAGTGATTCTCTGACTTTCCTGAAACACAGTCCGTCTACAGTATCTGTAATCCTGATTTGTATCAGGGCTCTACGCTGGCCTTTTTTACAAGGCGCACATGTACGCCTAAGTTGAGAAATGTAAGAGCACAAAAAGACAATCTATGCACACTATACCAATTTTGTTACTTGGGACTCTAAACCATGCCTCAGTTAAGTTATAGCTTGACAGAATCCCCTGTCTCAAACACCTTTTCATAAACATTCACCGCCTTCCTCTCTCTTATACACTCATACTCCCTCTGACAAACATACACACACACCTCAGAAATTGCTTGAAATACATAATAGGTGCCAGTTCATTATCTATTTTAAAAAATCTGAAAAGTGACGTATATATAGCATAAGACTACATAACAATATGCAGTGCTTTGTTACACAAAAAAGCACGGCTTAAAATGCATAATTTATGTCAACGATGGACCGGTGTGTGCTAATTGACAAACACTGTGGAAGCACAACTCATTGTCTTCGTTGCAATTCCAGTTCAAATACCAAGATAAGCACTGCATTGTGTAGGAAATCATAGTCACACCTAAACTGATTTATGTTATCTTGAGATTTTTTATTATTATTGTTATAGTATACATGATCTACAGCTTGTTTACTGAAAGAGAAAGTAGCTAGTGCTGTTTTTACTATGCACAATTTTACAGTGTACCTTTCAGGCACAAAAACTAAATATTTAACAGCAGGAATTTATTTCTGTTTCAAATAATATCAAGAGGATAGGAGCAGGGGGACCTATCACCCTAAATGTTAGAGGCAGGTAATGTGCCCCTTCCCAATAATAGGATTTTTATTGTTAACTTATAAATGGACCAGAGAGTTACTACTAAATATCCTTGGTTTGGCTTTGAAGTCTGTCCATTCAGAAATGTCATTCAAATCACATCAACCTATATTTGCGCCCTGGCTATGTGAATGTCTGCCATCTGGGCTGTTAATATAGCAACCTCCTGAACTATTTCGTAAAATGCACCATATTATGTCTTAAATGTGTGTGAATCCAATGAAGGTAGAGATGTCGTATTCAGTGAAGCAGTGCTAAATGCGACTGCGTGGAGGCATCCTGCTGTTCTGTGTGTTTATGATTACACGTAATATGCTAGGTGTAGGACAATGCGCTCAATCTGGTACAGATCTGTAAACAACTCTGAAATCTTGCTGAAAACATTGACACATTTTGTACATCCACACAAAATATATTTTTGTTGAAAAAATAAAACTTAGACAACACAAATCCTCTCGAGCTAGCTAGCTGCTCATTCAATGGTTCGCGATTCCAGCCTCTCAAGGTTAAGCCTATGTAAAAGGCTACGGATTGGCTCATGGCGCTCTGCATTGATTTTGCAGTTTTTTGTGCACTTACCATCAATGAAACAAAATAGAAGAAACACTACAACTAGGAAAGTAGCTGTTTCTCAAAGTCAAGGAAGGATCCTCCGAAGCCAGAATTTCGAGGATGCTACGTCATCGAAGTCCGTCGAAGGACTGTTTCAATGTAAAGGATCCTCTGATTTTCAACCAAGGACTGAGTCCATCATTCTGAGAATTTCCCATAGACAGTAACGGATGCATATGTGTATCCTTCGCGCTCTCAAATCACCCACAATCCTATGCGCGTGGCTTTGCCGGCTCGTTAAAAAAAATTAATGGCAGACGTTAGTGGAGTCGGAGCGATAACGAGGCACTATGCTTTCAAATATAAGTTTCTTTAGTGTTTAACATTACTGTACATTTGTTAAAATGGTAGTACATATAAGTAAAGTTTAACGTTCAAATGCCAGTACAAATTGCTACTGTCTACTGTTGAATTGCAGCGCCAAAGTCAAACCTTTTTACTGACGTAATGACGTGCACTTGCTAGCCTGTTCCATTTCTGTTCCATTTACATGTTCTTCAAATTCTATGGAGGAGCCTTACCTAGTCTCTGAAGGAGCTGACTTGGAAGTTCCAGTCAAACCAAGGAAGGATCCTTGACTTTGAGAAACAGCTCCTGCTTGAATTTTGCAGTTCGCCCACATCTATTTTAGTCGCATATGTGAGTAAAAAGGTCGCACTGTAGAGCCAGGATGATGTGGAGAAATATGAAGAAAGAAATTATTTACACTCTGATCAGTTCTTAACACACTTTGTAGAAACTAGTAGGCATGCAGCAGACAGGCACACCAGTGGTGTAATGGTAAAAAAGGTGAGTAAACTATCAACTCCTCGCGGCAATCATGTAAAAAATAACAATCATCAATATCAACCAGAACATATTACATTTTTGAACTATCATTTCATTGATTTTACTAGTGAAGGGCCGCATACTATGGCTCTGCTTGAAAAAATTGGATATAGGAAAAAAGAACCCAGACACATACAGTGCCTTGCGAAAGTATTCGGCCCTCTTGAACATTTCGACCTTTTGCCACATTTCAGGCTTCAAACATAAAGATATAAAACTGTAATTTTTTGTGAAGAACCAACAACAAGTGGGACACAATCATGAAGTGGACTGAAATTTATTGGATATTTCTAACTTTTTTAACAAATAAAAAACTGAGAAATTGGGCAAGCAAAATCATTCAAGCCCCTTTACTTTCAGTGCAGCAAATTCTCTCCAGACGTTCAGTGAGGATCTCTGAATGATCCAATGTTGGCCTAAATGACTAATGATGATAAATAGATTCCACCTGTGTGTAATCAAGTCTCCGTATAAATGCACCTGCTCTGTGATAGTCTCAGAGGTCAGTTGAAAGCACAGTGAGCATCACGAAGAGCAAGGAACACTCCAGGCAGGTCCGAGATACTGTTGTAGTAAGGGAGTAAAAGGATACAATTAATGTGCACTTATGAAGTTAAAGCATTAATGATTAATATATTTCCTTTTCTTCCCTGTTGCAATAGTCTGGGTTGAGAACGGAGAAATGCTTAATAAATGCCTATAGAGGATTGATAGAATAGACGTGGTTGAATATTTCCTATCTAAATATCTGTCCTCATAAAGATCATTTATCCGTGTGTGTAAACAGCTACGGAAGAAATACTACAGCGACCCGGGAAAACTTAATCGCTACCCGATAGTCAGAAAACAGTGCGTAGGTGTCAATGCGTGGAGATAAATAACCAGGAGACAGGCGCAGGAGAACTCTTTAGGAGTGTTTAATAATAGTTGATTCCAAAACAAAGCTTCTGCAAAAAACAGACTCAGCAATACGACGCAGATACCAACAAGAACAGACAAGGTGCAATGCCCAAACACTGTTTTTATACCCATCCCCACCCTGCTTGTAATCAAGCC
>JACXGM010040357.1:0-10338 GCA_016801145.1 Umbra pygmaea
TATCAATAAGACATTATTAGTGTCCATTAGGAAGTTCAATCCATTGTTTATGGCCTGACCAGCCGCGGGAAAACCGTTACTCTGAGTGACACGGTGCGTGAGTTTTAAAATAGTAGTTTTTGACAATCAAGTGCCACCCCAAATAAAAGACTGGCCCAAGCTGGCCCCCCCAGAAATAATGTCCTGGCTACGCCCCTGATTAAAGCAGACAAAAATCGGTGACATGTTGTGAAGTAACCTGCACTGAGTAGAACATGCAAGATTTAATAAGTAAATTACAATTGCACATTTATTGTTCTGTATTTATTGTACATACAGTAATGATCCACTCTCACTAATTGGGCACCCCTCTGTGCAAGGAATTGCTGGATTAGCAAAGAGTCTAGTGTACATACTTTATTGCTTTAATGCCCTTTCATGGAATTATCCCTAAATGACTAATAATATGGGAATAGATATTTTTTTCTAAATGATTAAACAAACATTCTCCAAAAAACCTTGAGTTAAAGAAAGATTCAATCACTAATTTAAAATAGAGCAAATAAAAAATTGTTATCTTAATGTTATACAATAAAATATATAGGGTTGTGTGTAATACAAGATCAATACAGTGGTAGTGTGAACAGTGACAGTATTCATTACTTCTTACCATACACAGTGAGTTGATATGATGGGCGCGTCTTTTTCCTTCCATCCACATTATAAATCCCTGAATCATTGGTCTTTAGATCTCTGATAGTAAACAATCCAGTCTCTTGGTCCCACTGAATTCTGTCTTTGAAACCAGCTCGATAGTTAGAGTCCATGTTTCCTTTAAACACCACAGCTATAGTATATGTATTATATGATAAAGAGCCACCTTCCTTTATTGAAAAAGGAAATGTGATGGATTCTCCAACAACCTGTTTCAGCATATCTTCACTAGTCTGGCTGACAGAGAAGCAGAGTCCTGAAAGACATTAGTGATACAACAATCATATTTATGCAATTAATTTATATGGTATTTTATCCACTGGTAAATCTGATCCCAAATAGGTATTCTCAGGGTGTACTGTAGGTTTAAGCAAACAGAACATCACTATTACACCATAAACAATCATTCTTCACATATTTCTTCTCACTGTCATAAAACTTTCTTAGATTAGTTAGAGAAGTTGGGTTTATATTTTAAAATTATTTTAAAATTATGTAAAAAAATATAATGTATGTACATTATTTAGGTCAGTGCTGCACAACCCTGTTCCTGGAGAGATACTAAACTGTATGTTCTCTTCAACCCTAATTTACCACACATTATTCTAATAATTAGCTAAATGAAAGGTAAAATAGTTTGCCTACAATGTGGGTTGGATAGAAAACCTATAGGACAGTTAATCTTCAGGAACAGAGTTGTGTAGCTCTGTTATAGGTACTTCTATTTCCTTTTCTGTGTATAATATTTGTTTTTATTATTACAATTAGTTACTAGTAACAATAATATTATCAACTATTTTCTAAGTATTTGTTTTATTACATTTGTTAATTTCTTTCATTTGGACACTTGTAAATGAGGACACAGGCTAATTTCTCAAGTGACTCGACACTGAGTGTCACGACACTGTGTCAAGGCTGTGGCAGGTGTCAATCAGAGCCTGAGTAATTGATTGACTAATTGTTACATGTGCAGTTTCTCCTGGACAATGATATCACCATCCACCTATCATGTTTCTTGTCCTGTATCACAATTCTATGCTGTTGGTCCTTTCCTCATTAACAAGTGTATTAAGCCCGTGTTTGTCATTTGCAGGTTATTGTTCATCTGTATTTGTGGTATGTATGCTGTTATATACTGTATGAATACTCCTACGTAGACAATTTCTATGATTCCGCCATTCTCTGCGAGTGCTTGTATATACTAAGTGTAATGTTAAAAATGTGCTAATGTGTTTCAAAACAAAAATGTCCATATACAACTCAGGAAGAAATGTAGAGACCACTCCAACTTTTTGTTATATTTTGATTTTACAAAGGAAAATTTGTAGTGGTCCCTTACCTTTTTCCAGAGCTGTATATTTCAATATACTGTATCTACGTACCGACAAGGATTAAAGTTGTCCATTGAAGTTGTTCTTGTGGACTGAAATCCATTACAGACAAAACGTTGCTCAACTGTAAAAAAGGTGAACTGCTATCAGGCTTCAAATAGCATGCAGTGGTTTATTCCGGCTTCTGGGGGATGGGGGGAGGTTATTAGTCTGAAATAAAATTTATTTTAAAACAAATTATGTAGGAGGTAAATGTCTCATTTCTATTGTGTATATTTACATTGTAGGTCACTGAATGTAAACATTCAATTGCAAAATAATTAGTAAATTGTATAACTATGTAATTGTGGACAATGACTGTTCCTTAGAAAGCATGTTTTGCGTGTTGTAGTGGGGTAAGTTGATGTCTTGCAGGAAGTGGTCCGAGCCTGTTACATGCTAACTTCCTCAGTTCTAAACAGCTTCTACCAACCAAGAGTCCAGATACCATAAACCCTGATGTCTCCTGCACCTAAATGTTAAAGGAACACTCCAGACACCTAAAACCCCAAAAGCATTGTGCTGGTCATGTTTCCGACACAACAGTCACTAAAAACACCTCAATGTCTTCTATGTTTCCCAATGACAGTTTTTTACATCAATGGAGTACATTTTGAAAACTACAGCTAGATACAGGGAAGGCAGTTGACTTTCTGATCTTTATTTGTCCTGCCCATGAAGCGAGTTGATTGGAGAAATAAACTTTGTACTGACATCAAGAATAGTACAGATTGCATTATTCCATTAGATATATAGCTGAATAACAACAATTAGAAAGGGATTATGTTTTGTAAAATGGCCAGTGCATGTGACATAATACCTGAAAAGCCGGACAATTTAAAATTTGATCAAGTGTCACTGACACTACGGCTAAACTTTTATGTTAATATCTATATTAAGTTCAGCAAATTGTCAGCCTCTTACTTGTCTGGCAGCTTGTAATCAATTAGTGGATTGGTGGATATGCAGCAGTCTTTTCATTATTAGACTAGAACATCGACTTGACGCTACATCGTGCAAACCAATACGAAACCCAAACGTCACCATGTTTTGTTATATCTGTGTTCTTCTTTATATTAGATTTGTTTGAAAGTGGAGGTAAGTGTGGCTTAGCAGTCTAAAGCCAAAATCACATGACGAACAAACGTCAATGGTGTCATTATTGCGCACATAGTTTGGAAATTGTCAATTCACATTAGGAACGCATCTACTGCAAATGTTGTCCTTTCTTTAGCTATACTGAAACCTTGCTATCGGAACTTGTTGGAATTTGTGGTGAAAAGTCTTTATCAAATATAGCATATTCATTGGCTAATTGGCCGTTTGTGTTAATATTGACTAACTGACCCATATTTTTTGTGTTTAGCTAGTTAAATGCATGTACAGTACAACTCATGTAAGTAAACAAATTCATAAACCCTAATTATTATACCATTAATATAATGTGTGTCGATATTTTAAATGTGTATAAATGCCTATGTAAATGATGAAATATTATTCTCCAAATACATTTGCTTCCAAACCTGAATCATTCCTGAATCTTGCCTCTTGCAGAGGAAGGAGAGCATGAGTTGGAGTTGTCCATGAGCGTAGGAGCAGGAGCAACATTTGGTAAGTATTCTGATTAATTATTTTGTCATTTTGACTGTATGCCTCCACGTCCCCCCGAATGCCTGCAAGCTTCTCCTGGACGTTACGGTAATCTCTCTACTGTGCGACAGTAAGTTGATTGGTTATGACACAACAGTTAGCATATTTTACAAAAACGGCTGCTACGGGGCCATAACATATGATACAAGTTAATGGAGCTTTTTATACCTTGTCCTGGCTCTTTTGAAAAAAAACAATGGTCAAATAGAGTCATTAAAAACTTCGGATGTAAATTTATTCACTGTCAAAGTGACCCCTAAAATGAATGGGAGTCTATGGAATCCTAACGTGAAGTGATAGCTAGGTAGTATCAGAATCCACCCAGGGCTGCTTCAATTTCTGGGCCCAAGCCTACCCCCTTAAGTGAACATAATCATCCTGTGTATGATTTGATTGAAGACTTCCGTGTTCAGTCAACAGTTTGAAAAATAATATTGATACATTTCTTTTTTCTTCAATTCTCCCATATTGATACATTTTTATGGATCACATGCTTCTAACAAATGTAATGTCTTCTGAATACTTACCAATTGTTATATCAGATCATGACCCTCTTACTCTTGACATAGGTCTTTCAATCAAACCCTGCACCCCTTCATGCTGGACATTCAATTCCCTTCTTTTATCTAATGCAGGCTTCTGTAGATTTATCAATACCTCCATTGATAACTTCCTGTATTCTATTCAGTTAGGCTCAATCTCTCTGTCACTCCTATGGGATACACCTAAGGCCTATTTTAGAGGTAAGATTATCTCTTACTCTTTTCATCTAAATAAAACCCAAAGGTTAAATTGGATGACCTTGCAAAAGCAATCCTGGATCTGGACTGCCAATATGCTCTGTCAACATGCCCATAGATATATAAACAACGCATACACTTGCAGTCTGAATTTAACCTTCTATCCACAAAGGATGCAGTTGACAAGAATGAGCAGTCTGTTGGCTTACCAATTAAATCGCTGTGCTGCCACGCGTCTAATTCCACGAATTAAAGACTCTTCTGGTTGCTTAATTTCTGATCCTAAGGAGATTTATGTAACCTTCACATCTTTCTATTCCTAACCTTACACATCTGAATTCCCATCAGACACCACCAATATGACTCATTTTTTTGGATTCTTTGGTGACTCCCACAGTTCTGGCTGATGCTGCAGAGTGCCTTGACTCCCCCCTGAGCCTTGAAGAGGTAGTTGAGACTATCAAATCTATGCAAAGCTCCAGGTGCAGATGTATTTCCAACTGATTTCTTTAAGAGAATTCATGCCCAGTTGACCCCTTTTCTATTATCAATGTTTAACAAGTCACTGGAACTTTGTGTTGCCTCCGACCTTAACACAAGTGTCGAAAGCACTTATTCTTAAGAAGAAAGGACCCCACCTCCTGTTCTTCATTCAGGCCTCTTAGCCTCCTCAAATGTTGATGTGAAAGTGCTTGTGTTGTTGATAGTGAGGCATTTTGAAGTAGTCTTACCAGGGGTCATTTCAGAAGAGCAGACCAGCTTTATTAAGCGTAGACATTCATTCCTTAACATTCAGGCCTTCAAAATAATTTATTTAAATCAGTTCTCAAACTCCCCTGAGCATGTAGTCTCCCTTGATGAAAAGAATGCCTTCGTGTGTATCCGGCTTCTGTGTGCATCCCCAAGAGCTAGTGCCTGTACAAAATACACTCACTCTGACTACTTTGCCCTGGAATGCAGGACCAGACAGGGTCAAGTCATATTTTCAGAGCTGGGGTAATTTACCTCTGTCTCTTCAGGAAAGATTAATGCTGTAAAAATGAATATTCTGCCCACATTTCTTTACCTGTTTCAATATATCCCACTGTTCTTGCTCAAATTGTTTTTCAAGTGAATTAATCAGGCTGTTAATTCATTATTTTTTGGGAGAAAAGTTACCTAGAGTGAGTATGTTCTTACTCCAGAGATGCAAATTCAGTGGAGGGCTTGCACTTACCAATTTTATATACTACTATTGGGTAGACAACTTTCTAATGTTCCCATACATGTTATTCTCCAAGTACTCCTTGGTGCCACCTAGAGATCATGCACAGGGCAGGAATTTCAGAACGGCCTTACGTTCATGAACGATACAGTTCTTTTGGACGGCTCTTTGGTATGAACATAGGTAACTGAATTGTACTTGGTGAGACTCGGGCTGTTCTTTTCTATAGTTCTGCCCATCATTTCACTGCCTGCATGATCCACTCCCGTTTGTGATGTTAGGAGAGTAGTGAACATTCTGAACAAGTCAGTCAATGAGAACAGCACAACTACGATACAGACGTGTTACGTCGACATTTGAAAAAGAAAATGAGCCAAACTCAAAAACGCAGCAGTGTTTGGATGCACTTTACCAATAAAATAAATGACAAAACAGAGTGCAAGTCCTTGAATGAAATGTTCATATAATTGTTTAGCTATCTGATTTGTCTAAAATCTGTTTTGAACAACAGTTCTTTTTTTGTTTTTACTGTGACAATAAAATATTTTGTAAATTGCATTCAAGGCAAGGAATGGCAATACAAGTAATTTAGTGATGCTAAAACTAGTCCTCACTTGCAAAATTGAATTATATTGGTGAGATGTCTTTTTTAATCTGCTCCAAATCGTACCCTATCATTATCCTAGTGATTATTTTACAGATCAAACAAGTCTCACCCCCCCAAAAAAGTAAGATGGCACCCCTGACAATTTCCATGATTTTCATTTATAAATAATTGGGTGTTTGGACCAGCAATTTCATTTTGATCCATCAAATAACTGGACACAGTAATATTTCAGTAGTGAAATTAGGTTTATTGGATGAACAGAAAATAAATTTGTGCACCCCACCAGAAATATCACATCAATATTTAGTTGAGCCTCCTTTATCAAAATACCAGCCACTAGACACTTCCTATAGCCTCTAATGAGTGTCTGGATTTTAAAGGTATTTTGGACCATTCATCCTTGCAAAACATCTCTAGTTCAGTTAGGATTCATGGTTGCCGAGCATGGACAGCTCGCTTCAAATCACCCCACAGATTTTCAGAGACATTCATGTCTGGGGACTGGGACGGGCATTCCAGAACTTTGTACTTGTTCCTTTGCATAAATGCCAGAGTACATTTTGAACCGTGTTTTGGGTCATTGTCTTGTTGAAATATCCAGCCCCAGCGTAACTTTGTGACTAATTCTTCTACATTATTCTTAAGTATCTACTGATATTATGTAGAATCCAATGGACCCTCAACTTAAAAAAATTCCCAGTACTTGCACTGGCCACACAGCTCCACAGCATGATGGAACCTCCACCAAATTTTACTGTGGGTAGCTAGGGTTTGCCGCCATGTATAACGCACCTTCTTCCAAAATGAAACTGGCTTATCCAAATGTGTGTGTGCATACCTCAAGCGACTCTGTTTGTGGGTAAATGATAAATGAGATATCAAACAGAAATTCCTGATGAGACAATTATGTCTTGGACAAAAGATGTGTAGAATCTTACAAACCGGGGCATGGATATTGTGGTTACTCTATTCTGCAAACAATGATACTTCATGTCCTTAAAGGCTCTTTCTATGACTGTCATAGGTTGGTTTTTGGCTGAATCTTTTCTTTGTTATCTGTAGGAATGACAAATTAAAAGTCAGAATAAAACCAAAACGAATCATAATTGCAATTAAGAAAAATCCAAATGTTTTACCAAATAGTACACAAATCGCTTTTCTCTTCTGAGTACAGCACATTGCTCTGACACCTTCTCTGTAAACAGAAAAAAACAACAAAAAGTGATCTTGGTTATACCAACATACCAAAGCATACAAAGTAAATAAAATAGAATAAACCACTCACTCTGTTTCAGTAAGTCGCCCTTTCCGTCAAACTTATTCTTGAACACAACTATAATTGTCTCATCAGGAATTTCTATTTGATATCTCATTTATGTCTCATTTACAGCATTGGCTGCAGTCTTGATCGACTGAGTTGGAGCAAAGTGGAGAAAATACTTGGACAAGTATTCCATACCACAAATATAATCACTGTGTACAGCCTTTCACAGAGAAACAGAAATATGTTTTACAATTTAGGTTGTTAAAAATGGGCGTTTGTGGGTTGGACAACGAATTTGCATCAGGTTGGAAAACATGGGTGTTTGTGGGTTGGACAACGAAGGGCTTTAGTGTACTTAAACAGCTCAGATCTCTGTAGCCAACATTCAGACTTGTTTCAATTTGTCTACCCTGCAACAAACAACTTTGTGACTGAAACATTGCTGAAATCTGCCGAGAAACATCTTTCGGACAACGTGACAGTTGTGTCATCTCCGTAGAAATTAACACGGAATAATCAACTACACGATGACATGTTGACACACGAGTAGAAGCTGGACGATGGATGTACAAATGGATACATTTTTAACCCTTTAAAATCATCTGTACTATTTTATACATTGGAAGCAGGTGAATTCTTTGTACAAGGTGAAACAGAAAATGTGGAGTTTACAGCTAAGAAGTGGAATATTTGTTGTAATCTATATTGTTTTGGTCCAGAACCAACCATAGCAAGCAGAAAAGACGCAATGTTCAAAGCGATGAAAGGCATGAAACGCTATGACTCTGTTAGGTATACACTATTATGGGGTGATAAAGAAAATATTACAGAATGCGACTGCGGATGTTCATCATTCAACTGACCGATCTAAGCAACAACAATTCTAGCCCCCATGTGGCAATCCTCACTGATACAGTGGCCCAAGGCCTGGACAATGGGACTGGAGAACAGGTCCCCCTTCACATGATGCAAACACCATCTACCCTGTGCAGACTGTTACAGGGGCAAAATTTGTAAATGTTTTTAAAAATTGTAAATATATACACATCTGGGAAAATATTAAAAACTCAAACTATTAATGATTCGTGAAATCTTTTCAATCACACAAGTTGAACAAAAGACATTAGTAGAATAGATTTGTAGAACTCAAGGTATAATTCAACCAAGTTTTTTATGGTAACACATCTGAGGCATAATAGCGTTAGGATTAGAAGTTGTAAAAGGTTTACAACAATGAATACAAAAACATTGTATCAATACAACCAAAGATGACAATTAACAATTGCACAATTGCACAAATGTGAAACAATTTCATGAACATCGACAGTGCTTTCTTGGTTGTAGTTAACAACTAAACATTGATTGTAGTTAACAACTTTAAGATGACCTTTCAAATTGAAAAGTCTAGTTATTTTTTGGAAAGACTCTCTTATTTAACAGATACCATCTGCGTAGCTGCTTATGATGGTTGAATAGATTGTGTATTTCATATATAAAACAAACTACATTAAACCATTCAAACACTGGAAAGGAAAAAATTGGTATGAAATAATTGACTTTCGAACCTGAATTAGTATATCTCATTGTAATTAGAGTCTTTGTAGCATTTTCAGGATTGAATTTAACGCAACCAAAAATAGTGTAACGTGAATCCCTGTGAAACTCGTCGGCTTCAATATGTATGGCTTTTAGAATTTCTCCATCAACCTGCTTCTCCACCGCAAAACCGGGTCTTCCTTTCACAATATTTGGTTTTACTTCGAATAGAGCTCTGCAAAGACACATCCATTCTTGTATATTGAGTTGTGGGCTAAAAATGTTCCACGCATTTATATTCTCTTCAACTATTTTTTGCTCATTTGTGAAGATTTCTACGGTTGAGCTCAGTGGGTTGAAGTTGTATGACAAAGTATTTTCTCCTATTTTGATACTGTTTTTGAAACATCCTGGAGCTCTAAAAATTAGACTTGTCAAATCCTATGACATGAAACCGGGAATTTCAGTCCATACCTTTTTACTCTTCATATCCATTATCATTGCTTAAACAGATCGAACCCAAGACTTGAAGGGCTTTGAAAGAACGCTTGGTTTAAAAAAATGTATGGTAAACACAAACGCCTACCCCCTCATCGGCCCGCCCTGTTTTAATTTACAACCAATCCTATAGGATCTAGTTCAGGGGTTTCTCTTTTGTCGATCATTTGATCTTTTGAACATTGTTTTAACCTGAAATTGATCAATATTCCTAATTGATATAATCTTGGGGTATCATTATGGCAAGTAGTTTGGGCCTTTTTCCAACTTTGTTTTACAAGGTACAAACTTAAAGATTTTAGCCAGTCTGTCCAATTTAGAGCTTTAGATGGTTAGGATTACAACATTCAACACTATATCAAAAAACATACCTAGGTGTCTAAGTTTTAAACCTTATTTAAGACTTCAAATAATTAGAAAGAATCAAATTCAACTGCAAGTTTGGATTCTGTAACTCGTTATTCAAACCTGATTCACAATATAAAGGAGATGGCTGTGAGAGTCCAAGGAGTAAGACTTGTCACACTACACCCTCTTAAGCCTCGCCCCCGAATTGTCAAATTCTGCCTAAAAAAATATACCCAAAGTTAAACTCTTGTTACACTGGACCTGAGGCAAGTACAAACATATGGTTGATGTTTTTTTAAAGAAAAGACCTTGAAATTTTTGGATATGTAAAATTCATTTCAAACAAATATACACAGTGAATATGGCACAGGATGAAATAAAGAAAATGTATAATTATTTTCTGTTTTTATTTTTCTACATCCTCTTTG
>JACXGM010040358.1:0-10181 GCA_016801145.1 Umbra pygmaea
GGCATACGGGGACGATCAGGTAAGTTGGCGCTCTAAAGACGCTATAATTATTTTGAATTGTCAGTGTGGGATTGAAACACTGCGTTATGTAGACAATTTCAGTGCCGCGTAAAATACATGTGCATGCTGTAGTCTAGCTGTAGAAACATGGGTATGGCTATAACAGCAAAAAAGCAGTGCATCGCAGTAGAGACCTAGGCCTAACACTGCGCATGTCTATAACTTAATCAACTCGCGGTTTTCTGAATTACTTTATCACATTGCTAATTAAATTGTAATATGACTAAATACTATGGTCATAGTCTAAGCATTTTTACCAATAGTTCTTTCTTTGAATATCAAAAACTTCATAAAACTGTCTTGAGAATCTTGGCAAAGATTTGAAATTAGCCTGACTGCCCTAATGTTAGGCTTTTCTCATGCTTATTTTGGTGAAAGACTTTGAAGAGAAAATGTTAATTTTCATGATCTGCCTCCATTATACCACTTACTACAAGAGACGTTTGATTGCAAAATATGCTGACCTGAAAACAGCGCAGACATTAAATCAATATCACATTATCCACAGTACACATTATTGTTTTAGATAAATGAGTTGTCTCACACCATCTCCCATCTCTTTTATTTTTACATTTTGTTTCCTTACAAAGAGTAATTGAAGTTGCTTTAATATAGATTTTTTAACAAACTCCACAACATTTTGAATTGTTAACCTGCAAACTGATTGTCCATGTGTCTCTGGAAATATTGAATACCTGGATTATGCAACATTATTTATATTTTTTATTTCTTTAATTAATCAGTAGGCAATTTCATTTTAGTTTTGGGTTTGGTTATGGTGAACACACACACACACACACACACACACGGGTTGTGTAAGTGTTAGTGTGTGTGTGAGAGAGAGAGAGCTCCTGTTTTCTGGACATCATCAGCACTTAATTTGAATGATTTTGAATAAAGAAAAATGTAATCATTTTAAAGCATTGAGTTGCAATGTTATTATATACCAATGTTATTATCAATGTTATTATATACCAATGTTTTTATATACCAATGTTATTATATACCAATGATATTATATACCAATGTTATTATATACCAATCAGGCTGACCCCAATTTGGTGTTCAGCTGTGCTCAGAAAGATTACATTAATGTTATTAAATTATCAATATGGTGCACTGTGGCTCTGATTTAAATTAATGCACTACTTAGGGAATAGGGTAGTATTTAAGATGCATGCAAAGAGCAGGTTCCAAGCAGACAGGTTCCATCTGTATCCATGGAGACATGCAGATTATCAGTGAAAATGTAAAGTCTTGTGAAGCCATTATGTTGCAGTGATTACCATGAATGCAGTTGTTATGTTAACATTTAAATCCCGCTGTAATGCAAGAGCCTATGTTACAGTTGGACCAGTGTTATGGTGTTGTGATGCTTTAAGGGGATGTACACCTAGCTAGCCTGCACTTCAGTCATGTCTGCTGTGTACACACTGCCTGCATACCTATAATGGAGATTGGTTCAGACATACTAGCTGTTAGCCAGAACACATTTTGATGCTACTGAGCAGGTCAGTAGCACTAGGACTGAATTCAACCTGAACACAGCTGATATACCTTGCAGCTTTTAAAGCCATGCCAGTTTGTGCCCTGTAGCATTTAGTTTCATTGGTAATCTCTGTGAAATCCATCATTAAACTAGCATTCTGATCTAACCCTAAATGGCTTTTATTGTTGTGACAACATGAGCTGCTAAAAAAATGTGTTCTCTGAATATTTAGAGCACTAATTTTGTCGACTAACCTTGTCCCTACATAGTGGCTAGGGCATTGTCCAAAAGTAGTGTACTATATAGAAATCATAGCACAATTTGTGACAAAGCGGGTCAGACAGTCAGACATGGTTGCCCACACTAAAAAAATATGTAAAAAAAAACACAAAATGTTCCAGTCATTTCTTGCCAGAACAATTTGTTATTTTACAGAAAGTTCCTTCAAAATAATAACAGATAATGTCATGTATAAACAGAGTGGTTGTATCTTAATCAACATGAATTTTACTCTCTGTAAAATAACACATTTTACTGGCAAAATATTACCATTACATTTTTTAGTTTTTTGCAGATCATTTCTTACAGTGCAGAGCAGACTTGGCTGTGGCATTGCCACGTCGTAACCCAGGGAGAAATGGTGGAGACTATGAATGTCTGAATGCCAGGAATCACACATAATGGGATCAAATTATTTCCTTTTTTTGGAGATCTTCTATTCACTCATAGTTAAGCCAAAGAAAGTCGCTAATTTAGTCTTAACTGGTGCCCTATTCCCTAGGGCTCTGGTCTAAAGTAGTGTATAACAGAGAATAGAGTGCTATTTGGAACTAATTAGCTGTTTAATAGAAGGATGCCAAGCCAGGAAGTCTTGCTATGTTGTTGGTCATAAAGAACAAGATAATGAGTTAATCCACTGCTCTACTCAACTCAGATTTCCTGTGTCTTTTATAAAGAGCTGTCAAATATTCTGAATTTTCCATCCGCTGCCCTCTTAGGCGAGCCAATTTTATTTCATGAGCTGGCATTTCTCCACACAAACCTCCGCTTAGTGAGAGTCACTGTGGAGAGAGAGAGAAAGTAACAGATGGAGAAAGGGATTATAAAAGAGAAAAATGGGACAAAAAAATGGCAGACCAACAGACAGAGAGACAGACACTGATAGTGAGAGAAATAAGAAAGAAAAAGAGAATGTAGAATATTTAGTTACAGATCCAGGTCATGTCTGAAGAATTCACAGCCAGAAGAGGACTGATCTCTCCATAGAGTCTGTCCCTTCTAGATTTATTTGTAAGTTTAGATTTAAGATAAAAAAATTTCCCTAGGCATTGTGCATCAATTTGTTGTTGTTGCTGTTAGAGACTATTGGATGGGTATCTGTATACAGGAAGCACTTTGTGATAACTGCTAAAGTAAAAAAGTCTTCATTAATACATGTGATTTGTCTCCAAAAGAATTGTGGCAATTTCTCCAAGATGTTAGGATCAATCTACCATATTATTTTAAAGTCAAAGCGCAGTCACACCAAGTACTGGTTTGTTTTTGTGTATTTATTTTTTAGTTTTACTGTTTACTCGTTTTTATAGCATTTGCTTTACATGAGACTTGTACTGGTAATCTCCTGAAAAACACCTCCCATCTGAGCTCTCTGTTGTTGAGAATGGGACATCTGAGACCATGTCATGCAGGGTGACATCTGAGACCATGTCATGCAGGGTGACATCTGAGACCATGTCATGCAGGGTGACGTCTGAGACCATGTCATGCAGGGTGACATCTGAGACCATGTCATGCAGGGTGACGTCTGAAGCCATGTCATGCAGGGTGACATCTGAGACCATTTCAGGCAGGGTGACGTCTGAAACCATGTCATGCAGGGTGACATCTGAGACCATTTCAGGCAGGGTGACGTCTGAGACCATGTCATGCAGGGTGACGTCTGACACCATGTCATGCAGGGTGACGTCTGAGACCATGTCATGCAGGGTGACGTCTGAGACCATGTCATGCAGGGTGACGTCTGAAACCATGTCATGCAGGGTGATGTCTGAAACCATGTCATGCAGGTTGACGTCTGAAACCATGTCATGCAGGCTGTGTGAATCTTTGTGACATGAACTGACAAACTCTGTGGACTTGATTTCACAGCCATATCAATGACCTTCGGTTATGTCCTACTACAGTGCCTATAGGAAATCATCATACCCTGTCAAAATCCTTAATTATTGTCACATTACACCTTGGAAATTAATATAAATTACACCACATTTTTACAGCTGTACACCGTGTTCCAAATTATTATGCAAATTATATTTTACGCTGATTTTCCTAAATAGTCGATGTAAATGACAGTCAGTATAATTTTCAAGTCAACAACTGTTAGGGTATAAGTCGAAATTCATTAAACAAACCACGCAATGAAAACAATATCTTTTTCAAAAATAAAAAACTCAAAATACACTGTTCTAAATTATTGTGCATAACAGAGTTTCAAAACATTTTATAGTTTGTAAAGAACAGAAAATGGTCATTTGTTGAATTAAAGGGGCCTACCAGCTCTCTCCCGATGATTCTGTCCCAAAACATGACTCTGCCCCCTCCTTGCTGACGTCACAGCCTTATTGGGACATGGTGGCCATCCAACAACCATCCACTACTCCATCCATCTGGACCATCCAGGGTTGCACAGCACTGCAATTAGTGAAATACCTGGTTCGGATAGGTGATCATGCCTTTAGAGTAACCATTATAAACTTGCTCAGGTACAACTAGTCACTTCCCAGATCACACAGCATGCTAATTACCCGCCACCTGACATCAGTTGTAGTGGTTTTGATTACTTCATAAAAAAGCTGAAACTGATGAGTCCATTACTAGTAGTGTCATGGCAACACAAAGAATACAGCATAGTTGGAAAGGTGCTTTAAAAAGGGCTCCGGGACAAAGTTGTAAAAAGGCACAAGTTAGGAGAAGGATACAAAATGATGTCAAAGGTTTTAAATATCCCTCAGAGCATTATTGAAAACTGGGAAGCGTATGGCACCACCAACACCTTGCCTAGACTGGGTCATCTCCTATCTGGATGACTGAGCCAGTTGGACATTGATCAGGGAAGCTACCAAAAGGCCAATGACAATTAATGGCTGAGATTGGTCAGTCTGTTCATGATGTGATAACAATTTTACAAGCTTTACCCAAAGCTGTCCTGTATACAGGGTGGTAAGAACGAAGCCTCTTCTGAAAAAGGGCCACATAGAATCTTCTTGCATTTGCAAAGAAAAACACTTGGAAGATTCTAATGCAATGTAGCAAAAGGTTTTATGGTCAGATGAGACCCAGATTTAACTTTTTGGACTGTGAAGCATGGTGGTGGCAACAGTATGTTGTGGGGGTGTTGCTCTTCAGCAGGAAACGGGCAATTGATCAGGATTGAAGGGAAAATGGATGCTGCCAAGTACACCAAATTCTTGAGGAAAACATGCAGCCCTCTTCTACAGAGCTGAAGATGGGCAGGTGGTTCACCTTCCAGCACGACAACAACCCTAAAAACCCCCAAAGAAATTATGCAGTGGCTAAAGGATAGGAAGGTGAATGTCCTTGAGAGACCAAGTCAAAACCCTGACCTAAATCCTATTGAAAATCTATGGATGGACTTGAAGACAATAGTCAATTGCCTCTCACCACGAAATTTGACTGAACTCAAACAATTCTGCAAGTATGGACAAATATTCCCCAATCTAGATGCGCAAAGCTAGTAGAGACATATTTAAACAGACTGATGGCTGTAATTAAAGCAAAAGGTGCATCTACAAATAATTAAATAATGGGAATGATCACTTTTCCAATTTTGTTATTGTAGTTCATTATTTTTTACATTTCTACGTTACTAGAATGTTGTAAGGCAGAAGATGTAAACAACACTGGAACAAAAAAATATATTTTAAATGGGTTTTGATTTCAGGCTGCAAGACAAAAAAAGTCACAATTTCAAATGGGTATGATGACTTTATTACCACAATTTTTCTCCCCTCCCAAGGTGTCCAATTCCCAACCTGTTAGGAGCACACAGCCCTGTTAGGAGCACACAGCCCTGTTAGGAGCACACAGCCCTGTTAGGAGCACACAGCCCTGTTAGGAGCACACAGCAAGCCTCAGAGTGCTGACCCAGAATCAGTCAGGAGAAGTATCCATTCTAAAGCTATGAATGATGTACCCAGCCTTCTGTGATACTCCAAACTAATTAATTTGATTAATCGTCTATTAAAAGCACTTTGCGATTCATGTAATGAAAAGGGCTATAAAGGTTAATACAAATTGTATTATTATTGTATATAGACTCATCCTCTAGCTCTGTACTCTAGGTGATCTTGTCTTTATTATTAATAGAGAAGACCCATTCTTTAATTGTGACTAATAGCTGGATAAAACAGAGGACAATGGACTGGGAAATATCTGATTCCTCATTGGCACGCTGTAGCCTTTGTAGTGCACTAGATTTGAATAGTGTCCATATGAAATAACAGGATACCATTTAGGACTCAGCCTGTTTAAAACCCATGGCAACAGACAGGGAAAAAATGTTGAGCTTGTAGTGTAGTGTCATGTTTGATTGGGCATTTCCAGATTATCTCCCTCGTGTTACTCAGCATGGCTGAAAATATTAAATTTATTTTCTTAATTTTTTCCATTTTCCTCTCCTCCCAATTCCCTCTGTAACCCTGCCTTGTCAGCAGCTCTGCAACTCCTTGAACAGATCTGTGGAATGACGAGGGGCGCGCACATGGTACATCCAACTACATGTCGCCCAAGCCGCCGATTCTTTTCACACTGCTCATCCAAAATGGAAGCCTTTAGTAGGATCATACACAGGATAATTACACTCACCAACAATACTTGCTCGATTGAAATTACAGGCACTCGATCTGGACACAAGGAGTTGCTGGAGAGCAACGTGGCAGGATAGATAATCAAATTTATCTAACCCAAATCCCACTATGCCAATTTGTGCTGCCCTGTGCAGGAGGTCCGGGTAAAGTCAGAGAACCCATAGTCGAACCACTGACTATCATGACATAGACAGTCCTGCAATTCAGCAACTTAGCCCACTATGCCTACGCAATGTTTTATTTAGATAACGTGCAGTTTTTTCTCTATTCTGTCTTTAAAGGAGGAACTAAAGAAGGACATCTCAGACAGAAAACACAGAGGAAATGCAGAGGAAGTTTCTCAAAGTAAATATTTAATAAGAATCTCTCAAAGAACAAAGTCTTTAACAAGAAGACTGGAGGAAGCGTTTTAAAATACCTTAATGAATTCATTGTCTGGATGACCTCATGAAGAAACCATCAGAAAAAGACAGAATGACTACGCAGCCTCTCACTAACACATCTCTGACTTTCTTCTGAAAAGCGTATCTCAGATAGCTTGAACAAAGTTGTCTGTTGCAGTTAATTTCTCATTGATGCTACATGTTAAACCACATCTGTTTTTGAGACGCAGAACGTCCCCTCAGCTTCGCCGTGTCCAAGCTAACATTCCTCAGGGTGCCAGTTGTGGTTGCCATGGAGACAGGCTCCACCCCTCAGATCCAGGCGTTTACTGTCTGGGACACGAAGATGCCAGAGGAACTAGACCAGGATGAGGTGGGTGCTTTTACTGAGAAATATCAAACAGAGCCAATACTAAAATGTCTTCAATCTTGGTCACATTTTGTATGTTAGTCCTGTACACTCCATTGTTAGTAGTTTTCTTGAGTCGATTGTCTCTAGAGTCCTATAGAATCAAGTGTTTTCTTCAACTTTTAGAGTTTTCAGCAATCTAATGCTGGGGGTGTTTTTTGTCATTATTGTTTTTTACAAAGCAGTAGGAAGCATAGGCTAGGGAGCTTGTAGGGTGAAACAGAGAAGAAGGGCACAGACAGCGGTCGGGCAGATGGGCGTGTGTTCTGGCACCTGATGCTGAGAATTGAATGGGATTGCGATTTGCAGACGATGCGCGATTTATAGGTAGTTTAGGGTTGAGTGGAAAAAAGCAGCTCTTTATTACTGTGAATGTGTTCATCTCTGCAAATGAGCTCATAGGACTTTTAGTTATTGAAAAGTGTTCTCCAGGCAGATCTGCCTGGAGAACACTTTTCAATACCTGAAAGTCTTATGAGTGCAAAGCTCAATGAGGGAACATTCCCTTTAAAAGATGTGTTGTCAACAAACAGATTGAATGCTAGTCTTAGTACTGGCAATGGTATGTCAATATCATTATGCTGTTCTATCATTGTCCCATTGGTTCTAGATGGGTTTGACTCCAAATGACCATCTGAGGTCCCTGAAGGCCCTGACGGAGAAGCTGAGACTGGAGACACGAAGGTCATCCTACCTGGAATGGAAGGCCTGTTTAGAGGCTCATGGTACCAGGAGTCTGGCCTCACCGAAACAGAGCTCCAGGGAATCACCAGGACCAGAGAGCCAGAGGAAGGTGGCCCAACGTGGGACCCGGTTACAGGCTCGGGGCCCCACAGGCCTGGCATTGCAGCAGCATTGGATAGAAACCCAGCGGGCAGAGCACCTGAGCAGGCCACAGCTCAACCTCCATCCAGAGAATCAGCCAGTGGAGGAGGAAGTAGAGGAGGAAGTAGAGGAGGAAGTAGAGGAGAAATCTAAACGACAGCTGGAGGAGCCCCGAGGTAGTCCCCTGACCTTGAGCGGTACCCTGGAACAGGACAGACCGACTGGTGCGCTGGCGGGGTTCCAGAATATCGACGAGGCTCTGCAGTGGCTTAGGAAAGAACTGGTGAGGCCAATGAAGTGACAGTTTCCTGTTTTGGTAATGTATTTCCTGGTCTAGAACTGTGTTTCCTGGTGTATTACTGCGTTTCCTGGTCTGGTACTGTTTTTCCTAGTCTGGTAATGTGTTACCTGGTCTAGAACTGGGTTTCCTGGTGTATTACTGTGTTTCCTGATCTGTTACTGTGTTTTCTGGTTTCAACACTTTTTCCTGATCTGGTACTATTTTTCCTAGTCTGGTACTGTGTTTCCTGATCTGGAATTGTGTTTTCTGGTTTTATACTGTTTCCTGGTCTGGTACTGTGTTTCCTGATCTGGTAATGTGTTTTCTGGTTTCAATACTTTTTCCTGGTCTGGTACTGTGTTTCCTGATCTGGTACTGTTTTTCCTAGTCTGGTACTGTGTTTCCTGATCTGGAATTGTGTTTTCTGGTTTTATACTGTTTCCTGGTCTGGTACTGTTTCCTGATCTGGTCATGTGTTTTCTGGTTTCAACACTTTTTCCTGGTCTGGTACTGTGTTTCCTGATCTGGTAATGTGCTTCCTGAAGAATTTAAGTAAATCTGTTTAAGAGCGTCTGCTAAACCAACAGGAGAATACTGCTAATTTAAAATAATAGATTTGAAAAACCCAGTCATGTCTCCAAATATTGTTTTCTGGGAATATAGGTTTTAAATTCTTCCAAACAGGCGTTCATCAGACAGCCATTTCAAATCAATACCTGAAGAAATTGGAAATAATGTGAATGTTACTTTTTCAGGTCTTCTAGAGTTTGTTGACTAAATAGTGTAGCTTTTCCTACAACTGCTCCTGTTTTAAGGGCCAGAGGAGAACTGAAATGCTCATGTCCCCTTCCATAACGAACACATCAGTAGCCAGCCAAGTCTATCTCCATAGAACCCCATTCAGGTTAAAGTGACTGGAAGTGATTAATGCAGATCAGTGTGAGGGAACATCAGACCCTTATACTAAACTACCACCTTTTACTCTTCCGAATTGTCTAGGCTCAAAGGTCTCTGGTCAGAAATAATGCACCATATAAGAAATCCTGTTTGGCTTTGGCCCTGCAGTCCTTCTCATTGGTCCTGTGTGTCAGCTTGGCCTGTCCGCACGCTGGCTCTGTTAGAAGCTGTGAACCAACCAAGCCCACAGCGCTGCCAACATCCTGCTTAGACAGCCATCTGGAAATGGCATCCATTTTGTTTCTCGGTTCTCTCTGTCAAGCAGATTGTCTACAGACATTCACCATATCAGTCGTTTGTTTGGATAAAGTCAAGTGTGAAAAGGATGTTTGTGGAGGTAACGGTAGTGTGGAGCTAGGGTACATCCCAAAGCCCTGATTGGGTTACAGTAGGGGCTAAGATACACCTCCAAGCCACTAACCTCAGTAGTTTTTCTCCGCCCTCCTCTCTGTACCTCCCTCATAACAGATGGCGATGCGCCTCCAGGATCAGCAGTTGGCACGGCAGCTGATGCGTCTCCGTAGTGACATCAACAAACTGAAAATCGAGCAGACATGTCACCAGCATCGCCGCATGCTCAACGACGCCACCTACAGACTGGAGGAGCGAGACGAGCTGAGTGACCTGCTCTGTGACTCACCCGTCACTCCTGGGTTCGGACTCTCTGCCCCGCTGAGACTCATTGGGGTCACCAAGATGAACATAAACACCAGACGCTTCTCCCTCTGCTAGCCAATACGCTGTGCTCTGATAGCCAATACATTGTCCTCTGCTAGCCAATAATCTGTTTTCTGCTAGCCAATACTCTGTCCTCTGCTAGCCAATAATCTGTTTTCTGCTAGCCAATACACTGTCCTCTGCTAGCCAATACTCTGTCCTCTGCTAGCCAATA
>JACXGM010040359.1:0-10338 GCA_016801145.1 Umbra pygmaea
CAGTAACGTCATATCTAACCTTAACCGTTAGTAACCTCATGCCTAACCTTAACCGTTAGTATCCTCCTACCTAACCTTAACTGTGAATGTTGCAATATAATTTCGCACGCTATGGAATGTATGGAATGTTCTCGCATAAATCCGCTAAACGAAATGTACCGGAGCAACGTAATTCAAGTACAAATATAGCCTAATAACAGAACGTGCAGTTCAAACGTAAAAACACCCTACATAGGTTGGCATAGAACGTAATTTAGGTTTTCAAAATAGTTTCCTGAGAACGTAATTTGGGAGAAATTCTGAGATTTACGGTTGTTTTTTTTTGGCATTACACTCCCCCTGCATTTTGACATTGCCAGTTGACATGCTTTGATTTATTGTGTTCTCAGTAAAAAAGAAGGAATGCTACACAAGTCCTGCATGTGGAAAATAAATCGCAGCTTTTAGAGCTTTTCTTAGACACAATGCATCTTGGAGTGTCTAGATGCAGTGCTAAGATGTGGTATACTGGCAATAAATCACATATACCTTATTGCTCCTATACACAGGTAACACATCAATTAGAGTAGTAGAAAGTGTTGTCATACACATGGTATACTCTGTCGTAAACCACGGCTATCATCAATGAGCATTCAACGATTCAACCCACCCAGTTTACAATTAGAGTAGTAGAAAGTGATGTCATACACATGGTATACTCTGTCGTAAACCATGGCTATCATCAGTGAGCGTTCAACGATTCAAACCACCCAGTTTAAAAATAGCATTATAGATACACTTGAAGATTCACCAGCATACTTGAAGACTCACCTTGTGGACAGTCTAGAGCTTTGTTTACACTGGCAGTTGGACCCGACTTCAAAGTTGAAAAGAAGCTTGTACTCGTTTTAGCTCATTTTCAAGTGGTTATCTCTTTCTTTTGCATTGAACAGATCACATCACCTGTGACATTGTACCACACCATCTGAACATTAGCTTTTTCGCATTAGGTATGTTCTTACACATAACTGCAGAGATGGTTTCCTTCAAACACATCAGCTGTGGTGTCAGATGGCTCAGTGGTTAAAGTGGTTTGAGCTGAGCTGCCCATCCCTGTTCCTGGAGATCTACTGTCCTGTATATTTTTGCTTGAATCCCAGTTATTACTAACCTGATTCAGCTTTTCATCCAGCTAATTATTTGAATCAGGTGTGCTAAATTATATTTAAAGAGAACCTACTGGATTTGCAGATTTTCAGGGACAGGTTTGGGCAGCCCTGGGTTAGAGAGTAAGACTTGTAGTTGGAATGTTGCCAATTTGAATCCTGATTGTGCCAAAATGACATTGTGTCCTTGAGGAAGGCAGTTTACTCAAAGTTGCTCCAGGGGGATGTCCCTGTATTTATGGTAAGTTGCTCTGGATAAGAGTGTTAATGTGATCATCAGCACAATTCAACTGTGACTCTTGAATCATTTCAACCATCTAATCTGGAACTTATTTAGACTTCATACACAAGGTGGGTGCAATTAATGATATGGTAGAAAAGAAAACCAGCAGGCTACAGCCTCCGTAACGTAATAGTTGAACACGCCTGGTGTAGTGGTAAGTCACTGATTGATCAACCTATACCACAGTTAATTTCATGTAAGGTGATTTGTGGATCAGACATTTTTACATTTTATAGTGAATGCCAGTTACAACATTGTTTGTACCCACATTTAAATGCTTGACAATCAATATCATAGATTGGTATAAGAAGAGTCACAGGCTCAACTGTAATATTTCAAACAGCATACTTTTTTTACTTTCAGCATTTTTACTAAATGAAGCCTAACCCAAACCCCATTTCATTGACTGCATCCAACAATATCAATTATATAAGCAAAGTAATTCAAAGGCAAAAACAATGGTAGTAAAAAAGGAATTGAGGTGCTGTGAATTTGGTGCTACATCTCTTCAGTTCAGGTTGTTTGGTAGTTCTCTTCAGTCCAGGTTCTGTGATGGTTCCCTTCAGTTCAGCTTATCTGGTGGTTCTTTACAGTTGAGGTTATGTGATGGTTCTTTACATAATTGATATTTACAGTCCAGGTTCTGTGGTCTCTTCAGTTTTTACACAGAATATTGATACACTGAATGAAATATTTATACACCACTATCGTGAACACCTGTAAATAGGCACACACACACAAATATACACACGCACACACACAAGTAGTTGATGTACGATACTTTGTCACTTTTGTGATTTATGACCCTGATTTATGACGGGGGCGGGACTTCTGGGTTGACATGCCGGAGGTGCGTCATGACGGATGGGGCATAATTTTTGGGGCGAGCCCTCCAGCGTGATGTGGCAGAGGTGTACCAAAGCGGATGGCATCAGAACGTCTATGGATTGACCTTAGTGGTTAGACAATGGTTGTAATGTGGCCCCATTTGGTGAAATGGTTTATTTATGACCACTTTCGTGTAGAGTTTTTTGATGTTTTACAATGGTGTTAAATACCTAGCATTTGATGTTACAATAAGTGAGATGTGTACTTCTAACAGCTTTACAATGTGAAGAGTGGGGGTGAATAGTGTGTTCCTGTTTCAAGGCTTTTACAATGTATGCCTGAACTAACAACTTCCCACAAAGGAAATTGGGTAATGTACATAGCTTTTGAAGTCTAGTTTAGGGCAGGGGTTATGTTTGGTGTTAACTGCGTCACATGGGTAGGGCAACTATGCATTAAAGCATAATCCATTTATTTTGACACGGAAAAAGAGAAGATAGCAGTTAACTATATTTTGATTAGCCACCCATAATGAATGAATGTTTTTGACATATGACAGGGCTTCACATTTGCCCATCACTACAATGATTTAAATAAAAAAAACAATAACCTCACTCAGGATTCACTCCTCGATTTGGTCTAGACCAGGGGTGTCAAACCGGTTCCACATAGGGCCGAGTGTATGCAGGTTTTTGCTTTTACTTTGTACCTGACTGATTGATTAGGTCACTAATTGGTTAGGATCTCCCCTCACCTGGCAGTCTAGATCTTAATTGGGCTCTGATTGAAAGGAAAGACCAAAAACCAGCATACACTAGCCCTCTTTGGAACCGGTTTGACACCTGTGGTCTAGACAGTTCCACCATGTAATGGAATCACACCACACAGGCCAACTGTCTATAATAATTGACAGTCTGACAAGCTAGCAGGGTCGTGCAGAGCCAAGGCAAAGTGGTTAGTGTACTGCACTATGTAGTCTTTATTAAAGCACATTCTTGTATTTTTGTGTGTGTGTGTGTGTGTGTGTGTGCACGCGCAAGGACAAGGTGACCTGAGCTGAGGTCAGTCTGAGTAAACGGCTGCTCTTGTCCAGAGTGCAACCACCACCTACGTAACAATCTGTTAGCAGCCAAACCGTGGTGACATTTCCCTGGATACGGATTCCCAAAATAATATTATAGATATAATATATTATATTATATCTCAGTGGTGGCTGGTGACTAAAACATTTGGTGAGGACAGGTGGAAAACCTGCCCACTGTGACATTTTTTTTAACACTATTTAACTTTTAAAGTCTATCTACAGTTACTGTTTAAATTTACAAAACACACTCTGATTTAAAAAGGACAAAAGTAGGATAAAAAAAGGTGGGCTGTTATTTGTTTTGATCTACAGCGAAATTCCCAGTGTGGAGAATATTTTATCAAGTTTAGGAATGTTGGCTCTGGCTGACGTGAACTGTAGAATCTCCACCTCTGGGTACCTGGAGTATTCATCAATGACCACCAAATGGTAATCACCTGAGGGGTACGGACCACAGAAGTCTACACAGATTTTTTCCCATGGTGATGATAGCAGCTCAGACATAAGGAGAGGTTCTTGTGTGTGATTGGGCTCAACAGCCTGACATGGGATGAAGCCAGCTGTCATGGTTTCTACCTGTCTCTCAATGCAAGGAACCCAGACTTTCTCCCTGATCAGTTTCTTTGTTTTGACCAGGCCCTGGTGGCCTTCGTGTGCAAGTGATATTTTTATTGCCCTTAAAAATTAGGGGATAACAATCTTTGTGTCCCGTAGTACAGTGTCATCAGTAGCGGTTACTGTCAGTTCATCTTTGATTTTGTGGAATGAGTTTAGTGCAGCAACATCACCTCCATCAGCAAAATCCAGTTTTTCAGAGAGCGACCCTGATGAGCCTCCTTTGATGAATTGGATGATTTGCATAAAGTGGGGTCAGCTGCGGTTGCATTCTGAATTACTGTTGTCATTGCCTTAGGGACGGGATTTGTAGTAACAAAGTTCACATATTCTTCTACTTGTTGTTCGGTGTTTGAAAATCCCTGAAAGACATGTGAAACCTGTGTGGGGTGACGTGACATGTAGTCCGCTGGGTTGTCCTTGCCAGCCTTGTAACTGTGTAATTGTAAGGCTGAAGGCGTAGACTCCAGCATTCTATATGAGCCGGTGGCTTGGATTTGGGGTTATTGAAAATCCATTCCAATGTTTGTGGTAATTGACCATGGTAAATTTTGCCCCATAAAGATACATGTGAAAATGTTCACAGCCCCACCCAATGGCGACAACCTCACGTTCTGTTTGTGAATATTTTTGTTTGATGGGTGACAAGGCTCTGCGTAGCTTATTACTCTCGCTTGTTCATGTGGGCCAATTCACTGTGCCAACACGGCCCCAAGACCCACAGGACTTGCATCAACCACCAGTTCAGTTAGTTTGTACGGGTCGAAGTAGGTCATGACAGCATTACTTGTTAGACTTTGTTTAATTTTATCAAATGCCTTCTGGTGTTCCTCTGTCCAAGTCCAGCAAAATTTTGTAAGTTCTCTCAGAGGTTGAGTTATGGTTGCAAAATCTTTAATGAAACGGGCACTGTAATTTGCCATGCCAAGAAGACTGCAGACCTTGCCGGCATTGGTTGGGGCAGCAGCTTCATGTAACGCCTGAACTTTCTTGGGATCAGGAGAGAAACCTCCACCTGAGAATGTGTAGCCAAAGAAATCCAGAGTGGTTTGTGCATAGGAGCATTTAGCCTTGTTAAGAGTCAGGTTCTTCTCCTTAAGTCGCTGAAATGTTGCCCTTAAAGCTTGATCATGGCTAGCCTTCGTTCTGCCAAAAAACAGAATGTCATCACTCAGGATAATGACTCCTGGGATACCATCCAGGGATTGTTGAATGGCATTTTGAAATACCTGCCAATGAAGCCCCAAAACTCAGTCTTTTGTAACGTTGCAGTCCTACATGAGTAGACAATGTTGTGATATATTGTGATGATAGCTCCAGTTCCAGCTGATGATATCCACAGTTTAAATCCAGTTTTGAGAAAAACCTGGCTCCATTGAGTGCTTGTATTAGGTCATCTACTGTAGTTGTGAGATATCTTTCTCGTTCGAAGGCTTGATTTGGTATCCTCATGTCCACACAAATACGCACTGCTTCTGGGTCTTTTGGCTTTGGAACCGGAACAATTTGAGAAACCCATGGAGTGGGACCGTCCACCTCCTTGATGATATCAAGTTGTAGCATCTTTTCTTTTCCACCCCTCTTTCCATTTCAACAGCCATAACGTCTTCCCGTGGATTTTCTTGTGTTGCACCTTGTTGTGTTCGTTCCATTCCTGAATTCCTTGAATCTCAGCAAGTGATATGGTTCTGCAGATTGACAGGAGTTTCATCAATGTCAACTCTAAATTCTGTAGAGCTTGATGCCTCAATTTATTGCATGTGCATGTTTGAATAATAATAGTTTGGATTTCTTGTTCAATATCTGAAATATCACAAGTTGCTGCTAAGTGTCGAAGTCTTACGTGATAGGAGTCAAGTGTTTCCTCTGCTAGTTGTTTAGCTTGTCTGAATTTTTGAAGACTAGCTTAGTTGAAACCAGGCCCCCCTGCACAACCTAAAGCAGGATCCCTTGCTCCGCTGAAACCAGGGCCCCTTGCACTGCCTGAACAAGGGCCTCCTGCTTCACTGAACCCAGGGCCCCCTGCACAGCCTGAACTATGGCCCCTTGCACAGCTGAAACCAGGGCCCCCTGCCCAGCTAAAACCAGGGCCTCCTTCCCAGCCTGACCCAGGGCCCCCTGCATAGCCTGAACTATGTCCCCCTGCTCCGCTGAAACCGACTGGGATAATGGACTCATTTATATATATATATATATTATGTTATGTTGATGTATTTTGTGTTCATATGCTTTGCATTGTAGTTTTGTTTATAATGTGGAGATATCCATTTACGTTTGTGACACCTCTCTCTTGTTTGGGCATTTGCTACCATAGGGTTTAAGTTAGGCTGGTATCTTGAAGATCTGTTGATTGATGATTACGTTCAGCTGTGTTCTATTAGTTAGTTTAGCTTCCTACATATAAGCTTCCCAGACTAGAGAGAGGTGTTGGTCATTGTAAGATAATGTCACTATAATTTACATGTATTGGATGGCTAACAAGGAGCTACTTCAGGTATTGAATGAGGAGTTGTGAAAAGTGAATCACTTAGTTTGGAAGACAATGCACACACGCTGTACTTATATCTGTACTTGCACCTTTTTGCTTTATCTTGGCCAGGTCGCCGTTTTAAATGAGAAATTGTTCTCAACGTGCCCACCTGGTTAAATAAAGGTTAAATAAAAAAAAATAAAAAAAAATATGTTTACCCAACAATGTCTGTGCCACAGCTAAGTGCATGTAAGCTATTTAAATATATCCGTTGTGTACTCTCTCTTTGGCCGTACGCTGCAACCTGCAGTTTATGTACTGTTTTCCTGGATTGTCTTAAATAAACCTTGCAAACAACCAACATCTACCTGCCTGTCGGTCTCCCTCCTCTACACCACCCTTTTCATGACATAAACAATATTATTATAGAGATAAACTCACAAAACCAACATGTGGGACATACTGTACGTCATTAATGTTGCAATGGAACCAACTAAAATCATAAAGCATTTTAACACAAATGAAATATCAACCACAATGAAGGTTTCATAATTATTGGCACTCCTATTCTGTACTTAGTGCAACCGCCTCTGGCAAGGATAACAGCACAGAGTCTCTTCCTGCAATGTTTGACAAGGTTAAGGAACACATTTGGGGGGATTTTGGACTATTCCTCCATGCAGATCATTTCAAGAGCTTATACATTCTTGGGTTTGCACTTTAGCTAATCCCACAGGTTTTCGATTGAGGTCTGGCGACTGAGATGGCCATGGCATAATATTGATTTTATTGTCACAGAACCATTTCTGTGTGTATCTTGAGGTGTTTTGGGTCACTGTCTTGTTGGAAAGTCCACCAACAGTCAAGTTCCAGCATTCTAGCAGAGGCAACTAGATTATCTTCCAAAATTGCCTGATACTTGGTAGAATTCTGTCACAGTGATTCTTGGGGAATTTGTTGCTTCTCTCATTTTACATTTTTAGTAATTTAGTGGACGCTCTTATCCAGAATGACTTACAGTTAATACAGGGACAGGGAATTTCATACCTGGTTTAATTTTGGTAGATGTTATTTAATTTAATCAATGAATGATTTTGGTTGGTTCCATTAACACAGGTGTTCCCAAGCCTCTCGTTGGGCCTCCCCATACAACATTGTACTTGTTCCATAAATGCCAGAATAGATTGCCAAATACCAGAGCAGAAAAGCTTCTTCCACATCACTCTACCGTACAGCTTTTCCTTGTGCAAAGTGCACTGAATTGTTAAATGATGCACAGTGACACCATCTGCAGCAAGATGATGTTGTAGGTCTTTGGAGCTGGTCTGTTAGCTGTTTATGACCGTTCTCACCATCCTTCACCTTTGCCCCTCCAGTATTTTACTTGGCCTGCCACTTCAGGCCCTTAACAAGAACTGTGCCTGGGGTCTTCCATTTCCTCACTATGTTCCTCACAGTAGACACTGAAAGCTTAAATCTCTGCAATAGCTTTTAATAGCCTTCACCTAAACCATAATGTTGAATAATCTGTGTTTTCAGGTCAATTGAGAGTTGTTTTGAGACCCCCATGTTGCCACTCTTCATAGGAGAGTAAAGAGAACAACAACTTGCAATCGGCCACCTTAAATACCTTTTCTCAAGATTGAATGTGCCTGTCTATGAAGTTCAAGGCTTAATGAGCTCACCAAACCAATTGTGTGTTCCAATTAATTAGTGCTAGTTAGTTACAGGTATTAAAATTAACAAAATGACAAGGGTGCCCAAATTTATTCACCTGTCTCATTTCATTTTGATGTATTCATTTTAAACCAATGAGCCTCCTTTCACTACCAAAATACTACTGTGTCCTTCAGTTATTTCATAGATTCAAACGAACTTGCTGATCCAAACACTCAAATATTTATAAATGAAAATCATTGAAATTGTCAGGGGTGCCTAAACCTTTGCAGACGACAGTATACTGTGACATACTGAAGCAGAACTTGACCCCCTCCCTTCAGAGACTGGGCCGCAGGGCAGTATTCCAACATGATAACGACTCCAAACACACCTCCAAGACAACCACTGCTCTGCACAGAAGATGAGGGTAAAGATGATGGACTGGCCAAGCATGTCTCCTTCTTCAGTGTTATCAAATGAAAAGTTATTATCATATATTTACAAATATGTGAGGGGTGTACTCACTTTTGTGAGATACTGTATACCAGTACTTTTTCTATTATTTTATCTACATTTCTTTCAACAGAAAACACAAAATACTGTATAAACACAGTAAATGTCTGTTAATACGCAGGGCTGACATTACTTTGTAACGGACATCTATTTTGTTTATTACGTTTTTTCTGTTATTGTCTCGAAAAAAATGTCTGTAATAGCAAAACATACTATATATTTATCCTTTATTGATTGCTGAGCTGTGGCACATGATTTTCACTGTACATGCAATTATATATCTTGTGCATGTGACAAATAAACTTGAATCTTGAACTTTAAAAACTTGATCTGAATCGCTAGTGTTTTCTCTGCTTGGTGACCTCATCCCATTGTGGCTCAAGTCTTCTACTCTGAGACCCTTTATGAATATCGACCCTGGTATATAGCAACCAACAAATTTAGCCCAAATAAAACTAAAAACATTAAAATGAACCTAAAGTTGATCTTAATCAGGAACCCAAAATACCAAACCCATCAATAAACAATATTGATATTATACAGTGTACATACACAGAGTAAATTGAAGAAGATAACTTAATGGCAGTGAGTAGAAACTTAGTGGAATTGTAAGTGGCAGTTGATCAAGAAATCAAGGCAGAACTCTTGTTCCTTCCTCTTTGTCAATGATTTCACATCCAGACCAACTTGTCAGAAAAGGATGATAACTGCATTTAAGTAGTAAATATGCAAAAAAACACAATTATTTGGCATTCATTTTTTAAATGGTCAAAAAGTGTTAGATTTCCAAAGATTTGTGTTGAAATTGACAATCTACTTAATCACAGCACACACTCTGTAGTGTGGTTAGAATGAATGGCCTTTCCCCCTGAATTTTCCCTTGAAAATGTCAAAGTTCAATTTCTATTGGATTACCGGTAGTTCCACATGTCATTAGTTCTGTACAATTATGGTTTGTATTCAGACTCTTCATTTGCAGGTTTGTGATTTCTTAAGCACAATTTTTTTTAAAAAGCTCATGGTGTCAACACACTACACACAATTCACCTACCCTCACACTCAAGTTGCAGAACACCTCAGATCTTTTGCAAAAATGAAACACTTCAAAACTATACACAAATTTATGAATTTTGTCACCAACTGGCACACATATTTTATACAATCAAATTTTTTTGGGGGCCAGTAAAAATTATTAATAATTATAATTTCAAATTTAAAAATGATATAGTCTGGGTTTGATTTTGTCAGAGACATTGTTAGAGTGTGAATATATCGACAAAAGGTGTTTGCCAATCTCTAAATCATTTATATCACTCCATTGCCCGTAAGTACTGTTCCTTGTTTTTCTCTTCCGCTTTCTCGTTGGTATGGGGAAATCATGAAAATACTCTATATGTGTTTGTCTGCCATTTATCCATTGAAGTCACTTGCAGAGGAATGTTTATTAGTCAAATTTAGCTTTGCCTGAATGTTTGTTTGTGCAAAAACTGTGGTTTGTTTCACTAAAAGATTGTATCCATAAATTGCTTTTAATTTAACATATCTGTCATGTCTGCCAACTCATCTAGGCCTGCTATAGCAACAACCCAGAACGGTATCGCACAACACCATGATTCTCTTGAACGCATCCCAATAACCCGGTCACAATCACCAGAGTACTAACACCTGTGCTCATTCCTGACAGTATTTAAGCCTACTCTGCTCTATCCCTCATTGTGAGGTATTGTTGTTCTACGTAGCG
>JACXGM010040360.1:0-10338 GCA_016801145.1 Umbra pygmaea
TGGGAACTGTAGTTCTGAGGAGGCATGACTAGGGAAGCTGTAGTACTGTGAAAGGAAACAGGAAATGTTACAGAGTCCGGGTATGGGAAATGTAGTTCTTTGGAGACCTGACTAGGGAAGCTGTAGTCCACAGGATGTAGAACTGGTGACTGGGAATTGTAGTTCTGAGTAGCATAGACCAAGGAAGTGGCTGTTTCCAAGGAACGGGAACTGGGAAACGTTACAGTCGCGGTTCATGAGGGATTGGAGGCAGGAGCGTCTTTAATTATAACTGGACATTTATGTAGCACAAGATTGAACTGCACAGAAACAATGAACAACAGAGGGAGAAGGAAACACAGCAGCTAAATACTAAAGCAAATGGGGACTAATACAAAACACCTGGGAACATAATCAAACACTGAAGGGAACTATGGGAAAACTGAATCACATGCTAGACACGAACATGACACCAGGGGGAACTAAAGCATCACACACAGGGAAGCAAACCAAGGCAAAATGGGTCCATTATCCAGCTCACACTAAGCCGGATGTGACAGAGCCCCCCAACTAGGCCCACGACACCGGGGTGGGCAACAGAAACAACCCGGCCACCGAGGACAAGAGGTGGGCCCGGGGTCAGGTGGGCCCGGGGTCAGGAGGGACAGAGGGCCCGGGGTCAGGAGGGACAGGAAGCAGCCAGGGTCAAGGCAGTTCAGGCGACCAGGGGCAAGGGCAGTTCAGGCGGCCAGGGGCAAGGCAGTTCAGGCAGCCCTGGCGGCAGGGTGTCTGGGAGTCCTAGCGGCAGGGTGTCTCGGAGCCCCGGCGGCAGGGGGTCTGGGAGCCCTGGCACAAGCAGGGGGTCTGGGAGCCCTGGCACCAGCAGGGGGTCCGGAGGTCTGGCGGTGGCTGCGCAGGGGGTCCGGAGGTCTGGCGGCATCAGCGATGGGGGTCCGGACGGCGGCGTCAGCAGCGGGGGTCCGGACGGTGGCTGAGCAGGGGGTCTGGAGGACAGCGGCGGCTGAGCAGGGGGTCCGGAGGACAGCGGCGGCTGAGCAGGGGGTCCGGAGGACAGCAGCGGCTGAGCAGGGGGTCTAGACGTCAGCAAAGGGCTGAGCAGGGGGTCTGGACGTCAGCGACGGCTGAGCAGGGGGTCCGGACGTCAGCGACGGCTGAGCAGGGGGTCCGGACGTCAGCGACGGCTGAGCAGGGGGTCCGGACGTCAGCGACGGCTGAGCAGGGGGTCCGACCTCCTCCCAGAAGGCGTTGTCCTCGAATCTCGGCGGCGGGGGGAGGAGTAGGACCTCCAGGTCCGTGGCCAGGAGGGCCTCAGGCATGGGCAACACAGAGTAGGCGGTTGGAGACTGTGGCGGTGGGCAGGTGGCCGGAGACAGTGGCTGTGCGCAGACTGCTGGAGGCTGTGGGCATACTGCTGGAGGCTGTGGGCAGACTGCTGGAGGCTGTGGGCATACTGCTGGAGGCTGTGGGCAGACTGCTGGAGGCTGTGGGCAGACTGCTGGAGGCTGTGGGCAGACTGCTGGAGGCTGTGGGCAGACTGCTGGAGGCTGTGGGCAGACTGCTGGAGGCTGTGGGCAGACTGCTGGAGGCTGTGGGCAGACTGTTGGAGGCTGTGGGCAGACTGCTGGAGGCTGTGTGCAGACTGCTGGAGGCTGTGTGCAGACTGCAGAAGGCTGTGGGCAGACTGCTGGAGGCTGTGGGCAGACTGCTGGAGCAGAAGGCAGCCCGTCGGCCATCTTGAGGATGTCGGCCATCTTGTGAAGTGGGGCCGTGAGCAGGCCCTCCAGGGCCTCCTCCTGGACAGGGCTGCCACAGAGAGATGTGGAGCCCCCACTCCACCCCACATAGCCCCCGAAAATTCTCTCGGGGAGTCTGTCGGCCTCCACGTGACAGGAGGCCCTAGGGACGGGAACCGGGGCTCTAACTGACCCTAAACGAGGAATAAGGTCCCTCATGTGTGGGACAAAGGGAGGCCTACGGGCTATAACTGAGGCCCTAGGGGCAATCACTGGGGTAGCACTGGGGAAGCTAGTGTGCTCGCTATGGGGGCTAGTGCTCAGACGGGGGGCCCTATACTGTGGACCACTGCCCTGAACCTGAGAGCTAGCCTGCAACATAGGAGAGCTAGCCTGACACTAGGGGTTCTAGCCTGGAAGCTAGGAGAGCTAGCCTGGAAGCTAGGAGAGGTAGCCTGGAAGCTAGGAGAAGTAGCCTGGACACTAGGGGTTCTAGCCTGGAAGCTAGGAGAAGTAGCCTGGAAGCTAGGGGTTCTAGCCTGGAAGCTAGGGGTTCTAGCCTGGAAGCTAGGGGTTCTAGCCTGGAAGCTAGGAGAATTAGGCAGAGAGCTAGCAGGGTTAGCCCTGAGATGGGGGGTCTGCTTGACGGACCACTGCCCTGAACCTGAGAGCTAGGGTAGGAGCTAACATGTGAGGCGAGGTGGCTAACGGGAGAGCTAAAGGAACAGAACAGAGAGCTAGGAGTTGTAGTGTGTGGGGTACCAGAGGCAGACTGTGAGTTAACGGAGTGAACGGGAAGACTAGGAGTAACTCCAATCAGGCAGGGAGCCGTAGCATGTCGGCTATTACCCTGTACCTTTGAGTTCGGCAAGTCCCAGTCCTCCTCGTCTCCGACGAAAAACTCTTTGTCCTCCTCCTCTTCATCCCACAAGAGTAACTCTCCCATAAGGGAACATGTTCCTCTGAGCCGTAACCACCCTCCTCCAGCCAGCTACTCCCTCTGCGTCGTAGTCAACATCCTCCGGGGAGTAGCCCATAGCCCAGGCCTGCTCACATATTTGTTGGTAAATCCGGCGGAGATCTCCGCCAACATATCCCACTCTGGGATATGAGGCTATGAGCCACAGATATGAGGCTCTCCCTGGGGTTGCGGTAACTCCTTCGCTGTCTCATCTTTTGCGGTCGTTCATTCTGTCGCGGTTCATGAGGGATTGGAGGCAGGAGCATCTTCAATTATAACTGGACATTTATGTAGCACAAGATTGAACTGCACAGAAACAATGAACCACAAAGGGAGAAGGAAACACAGGGGCTAAATACTAAAGCAAATGGGGACTAATACAAAACACCTGGGAACATAATCAAACACTGAAGGGAACTATGGGAAAACTGAATCACATGCTAGACACGAAAAGGACACCAGGGGGAACTAAAGCATCACACACAGGGAAGCAAACCAAGGTAAACAGGGTCCATTATCCAGCTCACACTGAGCCGGATGTGACACTGTGCTGTATCTGCCTGTTTGGATACCTTCCCTGTATCTGCCTGTATTAGATAATTGTGCTGTATCTGTCTGGTTATTATACCTATGCTGTGTCTACCTGTTTGGATAGAATGTAACACTTGCCATTTCCTCACTTTTTCACATCTCAACAGGAAATCTGTTTCAGTTGGGATACAAACATTTCTTATAGTAGTTATGACGAGGGTTTGCAATGACTTATGACTCTTGGGGGGTCCACAAGCATTTCATGATTTTATACCATAGTAACAGATTTGTCTGGGACGCCGCCAAACCAAAAACTTAAATTTTAATGGGGGTCCCTATTGAGTTATGGAGGGTCCCAAATCCCCTGGTACCCCCCTCATTTCGAACATTGAAAATGTACAATCAAACCACTTCACATGTAACTATATTATTTTCAATTGACAAGATCTGTCAATTGACATTGGTACCCTAAATGTTTAAATGCCACTTTAAAATCGCACAGATTACTTTTTTGGAAATGTAATTGCATTTCAGTCAACCTTACATCTTGCTTCTCGCAAAATATATATTTCTTCTCTCTGTCATGCAGCGTTTGCATTTCTTTTGTTGATCAAAGGGCCAAAATATTGTAATTGAAGCATGGTTCTCATCATTGTGTGGAGAATTAATTTCAGTGTTTGGGGAACAGAACATTGTATGCCTGACTCGATCTTTTGCTTGCAGCAGGGTGTAATTTGTGTCAATCATTCACCTTTCTCTTTTAATAGTACTAAGACTCTGGAGGAGCCAAGGAAGTCAGGTCCGAGGGGAGCTGCATTCTGCTGCATTCTGAAATATTCACCTGTGCTGTCTCCGCACCCCCACTGTGTCTTGAGTGTCTTTGTCTAGCGGCACGCTGTAGGCCCTGGCCAAATGGAATGCCCTCTGCAGGGAACGTGAATGGAGCCATTTGGAACTATTCCACATTTGCTAGTGTGGTTTGCTTTTCAGTGGTGCCTGAAGGAAAGCTTTTCAATGGTCTTTGATTACAGTTGGGGTGTGCCATGAGGGCCAAGATTGGGAGCTCAATCACACGTTGGTTGTGTAGGCGAGTTTAACCATTTGTGTCCAGTCACGGAGAATGTGTAGTGTGGAGCACAAACTTTAATGTTTAAAGCCGAGTTGCCTCTTCAGAGAAAAGCTAACCATAATAAGATAACATTCATTTTATACAGAGAATGATGTCACAACGTAACCTAATACTGAATTCCTATTGGCCCAATAGATAGCATTAGTTTAAATCTCACCAATGGCCACAAACTTGGATTCAACATAACTAGTACTAGTTAACACTGGCTGTTTCTCAAAACCAAGAATGCAAAGAACGGACTTGTGTACTTGGGGAGAATGCTGTTGTTAGTTGTTCTTAGAAGAATGAACTCACAAGGTGACGAGTACACAGAACGCTGCTGACAGTTTAAGACGATGTGCTCTTGCTGGTATTGCGCAATAATACCCCCGCACAGACGTGTCTGCAGTACCCAAACGTAACGACAATTATTGACGATAACAGCCAGGTTTTTTCAGAACGGCAATATGCTATTTTAGCGTTTGTCTCTGACTATGTACGTACATTATTTTATAAAGTTGACTTAAATCAGCACTTAACTTCAATAATAGTGGCAAACAAATGTGATCAAGTAGATAGAAATGTTAAGGCATAAAACAGTGTTGGCTCGCTAGCTAACATACACCCGCAGGCACTTATGCTTATGGAGATTCTCAATTCAAAAAAACGTTTGAGCACATTTTCAAGTCGGCATACATTTCTGTTAAAATGACAATGTTTGAAATCTACACAGTTGATTTCTCGCATCAAATGTTTTCAGAAGTGAATTTAGTGTTGAAATAGCGTACAAAATTGTAGAAAAACGACTTTTTGTATCGACCTGCCTCTCTCTCTTTCCTGGTCATTCCTCGAATGCCCGAAATGAATGCTGGGATATTTATGCGGTCAAGTTCACACAAGTTACCAACCGATGCATCCTCTGTAAAATGGGCATGTCAAGAACACTTCAGGGATCTTTAACTGTTCTTGTCAAAATGCAAACTTGTGTATTGGGACAGTACTTGGGCCACAAAAGATGATGTTTCACAAGAACACAAGAACACAAGTACAGACAAGAACACAGATTGAGAAAGGCCCTCTATGTCCGCTTGTCTCAGAATTCTATATGTTAATAATAATCCCCAAGGCCCAAATGGCTTTGGTATCACTTCTTATTGAGACAAAAGGCCTTAGACAAATATCTGGCTGTTGTTCTCCATTTGGTCATATTGGCCTTAGGTTAACATACATTGCATTTCAAAGACATCCTGTTTTCTTAGAGTTAAATTAGCCCTGTTGGCTGCATTTCTACAATGGAGCAAATCTACATTTTACAGTGAAACAATTCTTCATAGTTGTATAAATCATTGTCACAATCCCAGAATAACTTGGTCTTTGCTGCATAATATTCACATGATCCATAGCTCTTAGGGAATATCAAACAATATAATATAGAATAACATTTATAGAAACAAAATAGAAGTATTTTAGACATTTTAAAGTAATTGTTGATCCTGACTAAAGTTGATCATTGAACAGAGATTCTATATTAATTATACAGGAACCTCAATGTAATGTGTGGGATTATTTTTGTCATATCATTGCCACATGATTTTTTAAACACATTTTATTGATTATTGAAGGAAAAAACGTATAAATTCCCGCTTTGCGACTAAAAAGTTGCATAAAACAAGGTAAAAGGAACTCATTAGCACAGCAGAATTTTTTTAACTTTGATAAAAACTAAAAAAGTAAAACAAGACAAAAGGCTATCATCCCTTACGGAGGAACAATTACCTAAAATCATGTGTTGTATGAACATGCATTCCACAGGTACATTCAAAAACATGTTGCTACGTTATGTTATTCCATATTTCCTTAAAAGCTACTTCTGCACCAGCTATATATAACTTACTACACATTTTATTGATTATCGCTCTATTAATTACTATGACAAGGAAAATACTTCTATAATACTTCTAATCTTTCCCAATGGTAGAAAAAGACAGGGGTAGTGGGGGATGATTACCAAAACCAAAGGGCTAATGTTTTTGTATATTCACACCTGTGTCATAGACAAAGGCCGGAGCGCAGCTTTCTAACCAATCACAACACATGGTCTTCAAAGCGACACCAAAAGCAGAAAATAATGTGTGTGCTCCCGAAAAGGAAACAAAATCGATGTCACCTAGTGACACCTGTCACAATTTGCACCACGTTCACCTGGAGGTGTGCAATGCCTTTCAGGCTCAGACTAGTGAGTCTCCAGGATGTAAGCTCCAGCAGGTGGGTTGCTGCATTTCCTGATGGACCGGGTGCAGTGTGTCAAGTTTAACTACACAACATCCTTTTCCCCTTTCTACATCTACTGGTTCAGCCCAAGAAACTGTCATCTCCCCGGTGCTATTCTCCAGATACCACAATGACTCGAGAGACTCTGACGGGGACTTCTTGACAAAGGTATACATGAAACCGCTCCAGTCGACCCCTCAGCTGACAAACAGCATTGCAAAACCGAAGTGTACAGGGTTCATGACTGCTGCAAATTACAATTACCTCTCGCTAAACGTCCACAAAACAAAACAATTTATCATTGATTTCTGGAGGATGGCCAATTTAATGTGCCAGCTGTGCCTTGTGAGAAACAATGATGAGTATTTTGAGATCTTAGGATTTGCAAATGATTGGGATTTACCAACCTGTTTCAGGTAATTTGAAAAAAGTGAAAGTTTCATTTACGAAGCTGAACCATACTGTACATATTATGCGTCATACACAACCCTGTTTGTTTGTTTATAAAGTATTTTGCCGATGCAATTCATAATATTTTTATGATTACAAAACACCCTGATTTGCAACGAAAGTGTCACATATTCTTCCTTGTTCTCCTCTCCCTCTTCCCCCGTCTCTTCCTTGTTCTCCTCTCCCTCTTCCCCATCTCTTCCTCGTTCTCCTCTCCCTCTTCCCCCGTCTCTTTCTCGTTCTCCTCTCCCTCTTCCTCATCTTCTCCTCCCCCTTGGTCCTTCAGCCTCCATATTTGCGATTGTCTCACGGCAGGTGCTCATACCTGAGTTCTATGTATAGTGCTACATATGTGACTGATCGGTGTTCAATTACCGGTTAAGTGTTTTAATGTGTGTGCAGGGGTGTTGCTAATGTCGTGTGTGTTTCGATTATTGAATAGACATGCTGACTGCACAGTGTTTCATCATTGGCTAACGTGTGTAACATGCAACACTGTGTGTAGTGTTTTGCACATGTGCTGCAGAATTGTTTACAGTGCCATGCCGACAATGTGTTTATTTGTTTGGTGCCTGTGTGTACAACATGCATGCAAACGGTACGGTTTCTACGCTTTGGTGTCGGCATTGACTTTTAGTGTTTTAGCAATCGGGAAAAACTGTATTTGTTCTTTGCCTGTGTATATCATACATATCTGTTAGCAATCCTGTGTGTGAGCTATCAGTTTGATACTTCTATTCTGCAATGCTACGTGCTGTTTATTATTTTGGGTTGACTGTTACCCAGCTATTCAGTTTATGGCCAGATCTGGCATCACTGTGCTTGCTGCATAAGGAATAAAAGAAAGCAAGTTACTCTCTGCATTTGACTCATGCCTATCATTACATCCAGTTGTCACAGATACATCGAGTATTGAAGAGAGTGGCAGAGCAGAGGCCAGAGGTTAGGTAGACAGAGAACGCTTAAAGCCTTCCCTACTGTAACACTAACCAATAGTTTAGACATTTAAATATAATATTTCAAAACTTTGGGTTGCGGGGGGGACACTAAAGTGAAGGGACAAAGACACATTTATTAAAAATGGATGAGAGTTTTTCTAACATAAGACGCTTTCCGACCTGAAGGATTTTTGCAGTTCCTAGAACATAATGTTCCTATAACCCTTTATTTCTCGTGTTCCGACTGGACCAATTTGGGGATTATTAAGTTCCTCGGACCGCAGTTCCTATAACTTTTTCAGCTCCTACTTCAGAGCAGGGTCTTCAATCATATTACGCTCTCTGGAGCCTTCATCTTCTGTGTTTCTCTGCTAAGTACTCCAGCCTAGTCTTTAAACGCCGCTGTTCAAACTTGATTATGCCAACAGAACACTCTTTTTTAAATTGTATTGGATGTCGTTGCAGCCCTGTAATCTGAACAAACAGCAAGCAGCTGTTGGAACCCAGCACTACTTGGGATGAAAACAACCAGGGCCCGGTTCCCCGATAACGTTCACTCTTAGCCCGCTAAGAAGACTCTAAAAGATATATCTTACAGTAGTTTATGTTCTTAAGTGTGTTCCCCGAAGTCTCCCTTAGGAAGCTTCTTAACACGCTGAATCTTAAGTGCGACGTTACAAAGGCGCTGTCCCAAGGGAAGGTGCTGAATTAGTTGGCATTGATTGCTCAGGATTCGATTTTTCACTTCACCGCGAAGGTGCATACGGCGTTAAGAAAGACAACACGTTCTATGTAAATGAAACATTCCTCAAATTATTCCAGTAACATTTATTTTAGTATAGTTTAAGTTATCAGTAAAATATAGACTACTAATTCAATTGTCAAATTGTCAGTAATGTGTTCATACGAGATGTTGTTACTGGTGGACGAACCGGGTATCCATCGCTAACCATCCACTCTCCTTATCCCGTTGTCCCGCTTCTTGACGTGGGTTTAACGACTTCTAAAAATGATGTAATACACTTCTTATTTTTTTTGGTTTACAGTTCCTAATCTGATTTTGGTATGGGTTTTTCTTTATAGTTGCTGAGCAACAGTCACACCAGTGACTGTGTCTGTGTGTGTTTGTACGCGCATTTTCATTAAAAATACTTGATCATCAACAAGATTGTATGTCATTCTGTCATCCTTAATGAGTCAACAACTGATTTTCTATTGGCATTGGAAACCTATGCATAAAATCTTGCTCTATCTATGAGATACCTTTATTATCCACAAGGAAATTAAGCAGTGTCAATCTAAGTGCACTGCACATTCATATATAAAGGCTCCTTTGAAGAGGCTGCGTAAAGACATTAGTTCATAATGTACATTATCTGTGTGTTTGACGACGCGTAAGGCTATGAGGCAAAGCAGCAGAAAGGGAATCCTCTGACAACCATGTGACCTGCGTTCAATTCCCAATAAATTAATGAAGATGAATCAGCAATGTGACGTGCTAATTTGGGCATATGTCAACTTTTGACTGAGAAATTCTATGGTGTAGGCTCCTTCGCCAACCTTAAGAGAAGCATGTCAATGATTGGCGTTGCATAGAGCACTTATGGAATGGACACAATGGCATGATAGAGTAAAGGTTTAAAGGATTAGAATCACACACAGAACATTTAATGGATGCAGGGTTTGAAAATAAAATTTATTAAAAACATTCCATCGTAATACGAATCAAAAGAAAAGTCCATTCAATCATGGATGATGGCTAGCTCAGCAAGTTATTCCAAAAAGAAAATATAAATCAATCAAAAACATTCGCAATCAAAAGCTGCCTTGACTCAACCCCTGCAGCGTGCAGGGCAGCCCTCTGTGGAGGATGGAGGACCTCAACTTCTCTCTCTCCATCTTCCTCCTCATCCACTTCCACCTCCTCCCCTCCGGAATCTTTGTGCCTCCTCGCACGGCCATGTTATGGAGTATGGCCGTTGCCGCCGTAACTGCGCTAGAGTTGTGAGGCTTCATGCGCAGTCCTCCTGCCGAATTGTGCAGGCACCGAAAGCGCAGCTTCCAGATTCTAATTGCACACTCGACAACGTTGCGTGTGCGAACGTGTGCAACATTGTAGGCTCTTTCTCCCACAACCTCGATGAAGCTCCCTGTAGCAAAAAACCTTAGCGCTGCAAGCAGCTGGACTTCAGGGCTTAAAGCAAAATTCCGCTGCGTTAGCCTGGCAAGCGCAGGTCTGAGAAGGTCCAGCAGCTCCATAATGACTTGTCTTGGGAGGCGACATTTTTTTAATATAGCCACGTCAGGCAAAATGTCAAAAGTTTTGCAGAATAAAACAATTGACAT
>JACXGM010040361.1:0-10464 GCA_016801145.1 Umbra pygmaea
GACTTCCATGCAATGTTGAAGAGGCGTGTCAACCAAGACAGCCCCTCCACACCCAGAGCTTTCAGCATTTCTGGACGGATCTCATCAATCCCTGGGGCTTTGCCACTGTGGAGTTGTTTGACTACCTCAGTGACTTCCACCAGGGAAATTGATGACAATCCCCCATAATCCTCTAGCTCTGCCTCTAATATAGAGGGCAGAGAAGTAGGATTCAGGAGTTCCTCAAAGTGCTCCTTCCACCGCCCTGTTACCTCCTCAGTTGAGGTCAACAGAGTCCCAACCTTACTGTATACAGCTTGGATGGTTCCCCGCTTCCCCCTTCTGAGGTGGCGGACGGTTTTCCAGAAGCACTTTGGTGCCGACCGAAAGTCCTTCTCCATGTCTTTCCCGAACTTTTCCCACACCTGCTGCTTTGCCTCTTTCATGGCAGAGGCTGCAGCCCTTCGGGCCCTTCGGTACCCTGCAACTGTTTCTGGAGTCCTCCGGGATAACATATCCCGGAATGACTCCTTCAGTCGGAAGACTTCCCTGACCACCGGTGTCCACCACGGTGTCCGTGGGTTACCGCCCCTTGAGGCGCCCAAGACCCTAAGACCACAGCTCCCCACCGCAGCTTCAGCAATGGAACATTGTCCACTTGGGTTCAATGCCCCCAACCTCCACAGGGATGCACGAAAAGCTCCGCCGGAGGCGTGAGTTGAAAGTCTGTCGGACAGGGGCCTCCTCCAGACGTTTCCAATTCACTCGCACTACCCGTTTGGGTTTACCATGTCTGTCCAGAGTCTTCCCCCACCCCCTGACCCAACTCACCACCAGATGGTGATCGGTTGACAGCTCCGCCTCTCTCTTCACCCGAGTGTCCAAAACATACGGCCTCAGATCAGATGAAACGATTATAAAATCGATCATTGACCTTCGGCCTAAGGTCTTATCCAACAAGCTGGATAATTTTACATCGCTGAGTTTTTCTGTTTAAGTTTGATTTCTGAAGCTATATTCATGAGTTTTGGTGTATTGTTTTGTGTGCCTTTGTGCTGCCATCAGTTGTATGAAACATTAAATAAAATCCTCCACTGGGTTCGGCACCTGCCAACAGCTTTCTTACAGCTTCATCTGACAGCTATATTCCTTTGCAGTGTTTTAATTAAGTTCATTAGTGTCTGTTAATATTGTGCGGGTGTGTTTTCTCTGCCAATTTACCTCTCATAGCTCATATAATAAATGCCAATTTCATGGATAAAAAAGACTATTTCATTGCCTATTGATGATCTTTGGATGTGTCCATTCAACTGTGTGTAAAGTCAGACATCACACAGCCCAAAATCTGACGTTAGTTTTTTTGGGAAATTTAAGCATCAATTTGTGGGTATTCCATGAAAGCAGATAATGGAAAATCCAGGCTTATTTCAATAGTCTTGCTAAATTAAGCGAGAGTTCCGTTACATTACTGTTGCTCATAGGACTCCCTGCTCAGTAACCTAGGTAACTCATACCGCTGCCTCGCAGGCTAACTGTCAAGATTAATTTAGCTGCGTTTCAAAGAATTGCCAGCAAGCAGAAGGAGAATCTTAAAAGATGGTCCTGTGTCCTTTCATGCTCGCATTTCTTTTGTCATCCCCGTGTTTGTAAACCTAAGTCCAGAGTTTTAGCTCAGTGGATTTTGAAGTGGTGGATTAACAGTTTTTAATCGTAATTGAAACTACCCCTTAATCATTCAATTTTCAATGTTTTAAATCTGACTTGTGAAATGAATGGACCAATCAATGTGGTTTACATTTTGTATTAAAGATGAACTGAACTGGAATTTTATGTAAAGGTGATATAACAGACATGTTTTTTTCTTTTCATTGGTACAATGATTAAAATGGCTAAATTTGTTAAAAGGGATAAACTGGTATGTTGAAAGTTTTGTTTTTGTTACATGGGCGCCGCCATTTTGGATTTCAAAAATCGACTACGTCACTGGTATGGTAAGCTACTCAGCCATACCAGGTAATGAGTCTAAGGCTAACTGACATGACTGAGGAAACAGGCCTATGGGGGGGTTTATATGCATTGCCTCTGGCTGCAGTAATGAATGGAATAGGGCTAAGGCAGCTGGGGTTAAAATAAATGTCCACAGGCTACCTTTGACTAAGAAACCAGCCCCGCAATTCATGGCTAGCTGCCATAAAACTGGCTATCCCTCTGACAGCCCCTGAACTTCGTGTCTGTAGCGAGCATCTTTTAACGACAGACAATTTAGAGAACTGTACTTTCAACACAACAGTGTCGCTGGTGAGGGTTAAGTCCAACAAACTGAAACCTGAGGACATTTCATCATTGTTTGACTTTTCAGGCTACAGTACAGGGCAGACAGATAGACCAAGGGAAAGTAACACTACCATCACTATCTGCCGCAGGGAAAGGGCGCTGAAACGCTCAAGTCAGGCAGAGGACAGTTTAGCTGTTATCCAGCAATGCTAGCACGTCTACTAAGCAAATGGCTGGATGTAACGTTGTTGTCACATACACAGAACACATACATATTCACATACATGCACAAATAATGCCTAACGTTTAGGCTTTATAGCGTTTAACAAAACTGAGACTGACACTGGACATTAATTGAAATTGAGTCACGAAACCAAGCTAGATACAGTACCAAACGATCCAACCTAGGGGAAACGGCTATCAGCTAAACACGTTAGAAGCAGTCATTTCAAACTATACAATCTAGCACTCCGACCATAGACTGTGTAAATTAAGCATGACTGACAATAACACAGATCGATAATAATGTGTTTACTCGCTGCTATCTAAACCACCGCGGGTCTGTAAACAGAATCCAATCTCTCTTTCTACTCACCCTGAAGCTAGATGCTGTTCACCGTACCAGGGCAGATTGTTGATGCAGAGGAGATAGTTTAACTCGCAGAAGTAGCTACTAGTTCCATAGTAAGAGGTGATGCAGAGCGAGTTCAACTCTCAGAAATAGCTGCTAGTTCCATATGTGACGGGTGTGCAACGGCTCCGAACGCACCCTTGCTAGCAGCCCGCACGGCAGTTCGCCTTGCCCCATATCGGGCTCGATTCCGTGGCCATCTGCTCCGCAACACTCGACACAGCCTTGCTTGCAACGTACCAACCGAGTGAGCTATACAAAAAAAGGTACCAATTGTATAACTCTTCGGCGACATTTCAAGCTTGCTGTGGAGTGAGAATACGTAAGTTCTTACCTCTTACTATGTGTAACGGAGTTATCTGTGCAATATCCAGTGCAATATCCATCAACAATCACAAAGAAAGTCTGCCAACTCTGAACTAGCCTAGCGTAAACAGCAAACCTCACGAATCCTCCGTGCAGGTAACTTAACAAGCGACCCCATTGGATGAATTTGTCCAATCACATTTTCCATTCATCTGCCTCGATTTTCTAAAAGTAACAGGACATCAACCATGTTTTTCTATTTTCTCTAAATGCACACGATAAGCAGTCTCTATTTCCTAAAATGCACAGTGTGCTTGGATACGTAGTTATTTACTCCATCAATAATTTACTGTGTACATTACAATGCACATCATGCAAATACAATCTAATACATATTTTAGACACAACTTTGTATTATATGCCGTTGAACTGACTCATTTTCGTGTGTAAAATCCTGCAGCTGTTGCCTGTACTGTTAGGACGTTCTGGGCTCCTACCATACCAGTGACGTCATAGCAATTGTCAGCGTTCTATACTAACAAACGCAGTTTTGGGTGTTGCTTAAAAAAGCTATGTATTGATTTTTTTATAAAACAATTTTGTTTAATTATTTTTAATTGTCATAAATAACACATTATCAATGTTGATTCTTTCAGTTCAGTTCATCTTTAAGGACCGCTTAATTTGTATTACAGGGATTTATCATGATTTCAGGGGTCGTTTAAGGCAAAATTATTTATATTTTAGGGGTTTCAAGTTTCATTTCTGTCTATACACTCCTCCTTCCTGCCATTGATTCCAACCATCAAGAAAACACTTGACATCTAGCTTGTGCCCTGAAAGAGGTAAGATGTGGCAAATAGTGTACCCTGTTACTAGTAACAGTTTCCCTCGTCGCCCTCTGCTGCTAGATGTTGTAGTTGCTTTCTTTTCTTTAGAATGGCACAGAAATCACCATTGTTGTGTTCTTAAGATGATCACAATAGTGTATAAATATGACAAACATCCACTTTTGGTTACAGAGTAAATGTATATCCAACTCTACTCCACCCTTTTGTAGTCCCAGGCCTCTTCCAGTAACCCCTTATCTCTGGTTCTGCAGGAGGGGTCAAATATGAGAAGACAGTGGAGTCTGAAGAGGGTGTCTGTACGGCTGGTCGATTACAGGAATACCTTAGAGATGGGTGAGTTCATCTAACGTTCTTTTGTCATTTTTTAACATTAATGTCAATTTCTACCATGTAGCAGTCATTTTGGTTTACGCTCAAATTACTGGCACCCCGACTGGCAATACACAAGCAATACTGTAAAAATTATAAACAATACAATTATAGAGAAAAACAACGAAATGCCAACATGGGAGAAATACTGTACTTCATAAATGTGTGAATGGAACCAAGCAAAATCATTAATTGATTAAATAAAAGTAAATGTCCTCCAAATCAAGGTTTCACAATCAATGCACCCTTACAGGGGAACACTGACAACATTCTATAATTTGCTTTTGTTCCTAAATTGTTTGAAGTACTTATTTGACATTCTGGCTCATCAGTCAAAATTGCAGTGTTAACTGGAGACATAAGGTCTGTGCAGATGAGTGTGTTTGAATACAACTTTTGTGAAATAATGATAATGTCTGTGGAAAACGAATGTTCTCTCACAAAGAAAAAACCCAACGTCGTGAAACCCACCTGCTTGTCATACATAAAATATACATTTAAAGCTTTTTTAATTCAGAGGTCCAGGGGCACTGGTCAAAATTGATTAAATAATTAATTCCACCAAAGCATCAGACAATTTTGGCTGACAATCTGGTTCCCTCTGCCAGAAGGCTGGGACTTGGCAGTAGGTGGACATTCCAAAAAGACAATTACACAAAACGTACCTCAAGATCCACACAGAAATGGTTCCATGACAACAAAATCAATGTTCTGGAATGGCCATCTCAGTCGCCGTTCTTCGATCCAATCAAATTCTGTGGGCTGAGTTAGTGCTGGGCGGTATACCGGTTCACACCGAATACTGGTATTTATTTTCGTCATGATATGGATTTTTTATATACTGCCATACCAGTGTATTTGAATAGACAATGTCCAGAACGCTGCGCCGTGTGACACTGCTGAATACATTGTATTCCAACCTGGAATGCTGTTTGATTCATATAGCCTACTGTACTATTTGGGTGGGCTTTTATGTCAATCTGGGGGCCATCTACAGTAGCTACTATAGAATATGATAGAAGGAATGCGGACAGAACGCGAGTGTAGCTACTGTAAATACGGCAGGAGGAACGCCCCCGAACAAGCCGAAATCATGGTAAACATTCATCTTACTTGTCAGCAGAAACAGGCATATAAAGAAAGTTCTCTCTCTAAAGTTTAAAACAGTTGAATTTCTAGTGGAAAATGGATACTGAAGTTGTGCTTTCTTCAGTGAAAGCATGCAACCGATAGTTTGTTAGTTACTGTTCGAATTCCGATGGTCTCTATAATAATTTACACGGGTCTATGAAGTGACAGTAGTTTAAATGTTTGTCTCTAAAACAGCTACATGTATATTTTACAGTCAAAACAAAGCCTGCTGTGCATATAGCAACTCTTTCATTGTAAGATTAATATAATGGGCGGGTGAACACCATGCTACAATTACTACAATTATGAATATTGTATTAATTCCCGGTTTTCGGATAATAAAACACTTTAGCATTCGTAACTACATTTACTTTGTAAGTCTAAGGATTTGGCCAACTGGTATATTCTGTATATATACTCAATGTGTGAAGATCTATTCCGTAACAAAAACTATGTTGACATGCTACATTCTCCTAATATCCAGATAGCAAAAAGAGAGGCAGAGGCAATTTTTTACAAGAATAAATATATTTTCCTATAAATAAACTGTATTGCATGCCTGGCATATAAATGAAATACCCAATTGTCTTTGTGGAATGGATGATTACGAGTAGGAGTCATTCGGAGAACAGACAGGAGTTCTGACCTGTCCAACTTTTACAGGTGAAGGTGAAAAATCTAAAATATATCTCATTTGTCTGTTTTGTTTTACCTAAATCGCTTGAATTAGGTCTAATTATTTTACTATTTCGCTCATCAGGCAACTCGCTCACTCAGGGAGAGCAGTAGCGCGCGAATATGGATCTGTCCCACTATGCATGAGAAACGTTTGTGAAATAACGAGTATTTGCGTGAAAAACGAATGGCCTTTCACATTGAAAACTCATAAATAGAGAAGTTTGATTGCTTTTTGTCCATACAATTTTGTATAACAAAAGTCAGCTGCATAGTTTCCAAACGTTTCTCTGCCAACGGCAGCTCGCGCTTCTTCTTCATGATCTGTCTGATCTGCAATGTCGAGGTGGCGTTCAAATTGTCAAAATAATAATGCAGACATCTTTTTCCAACTTCAGAATTTGCTCTATGATTTCATTCTCAATCAGCGGAGGATGTCAGATTCAGAATATATTATAGAGCCATGATATGCTGCTAAGTCTGCATTGACAACATGAGTGTGTCTTCTCCGCAGCACTACCAATTAACACCAAATTGAGCAGGTAAAGAGAGTTCACACCTAAAAAGTCATCAATTAATTGAAAACAAAGAGTAAAAAATTATTCCTTATGGTCAATGGTTATTTATGAACTCCCTTTACCTGGTCATAGGTTATGAACTTCCCAAAACAGACTTTTTAACAATGCTGAACATTTGACAGAAAATGTGTGAGAGCAATTATAACACATTCATTGTGCTGTCCCTTATTCATAGTTTTAAGAGTAGCCTATGGTGATTGTCTCATTGGGAATTCGCCATAGAACTTTGAGATTGTGAAATTTGAAATGTTGTTAGGTTTTCCTCTCTCAAACTGTAGAAAATGCTGGGAACCCTTGATTATGCATGAAAAAATAAATACCGTCATATACCGTGAAACCGGTAGAATTTTGACAAATACCGTGATATACATTTTTGGTCATACCGCCCAGCCCTAGGCTGAGTTGAAGAAGGCAGTTGATAAGTGCGTACCCAAGAATATGAAAGATCTTGAAAGGATCTGCATAGAGGGATGGTTCAAAATCCCTCCAAATGTGTTTCTTAACTTTGTCAAACATTACAGGAAAAGACTCCATGCTGTTATACTTGCCAGAGGTGGTTACACCAAGTACTGAATAAGGAGTGCCAATAATTATGGAATCTTGATTTTGGTGAAATTCCTTTTTGTTAAATAATTGTGTAGTTTTGGTTGCTTCCACTGCAACAATAATAAGGTACATGTTGGTATTTTGTGTTTTTTATTAATTATAATTGTAGAGCAATTGTATTTTTTATCATTTTTACAGTATTGTCTGTGCTTTGCCGGTCAGGGGTGCCAGTAATTTGAAGCCTACTGTAAATGAATGACAAATATTTATACAATTAAATGTTACCAATAGGAAAAGATCTTGGTTCATGAAGTCAGAACCATCTCTGTTTGTCTTTGTTTTACAGTGGACAGTCCTAACTGTCAACTTCTCAGTGAGAAGGACTTATCAGGAGAGGCTGACCAACATCTTTACAATGAAAAGAAGAGTATCACCAAATCTAAACTCCTCAAGAAACATCAGCACAGACCCACAGGAGAGAAACTTTATGGTTGTGATCAATGTGAAAAGAGATTTGCTAATTCAGATCACCTGGTTACACATCAGAGAATACACACTGAAGAGAAGCCTTATGGTTGTGATCAGTGTGGAAAGAGGTTAGCTCATTCAGCAAGCCTGGTTACACATCAGAGAATACACACTGGAGAGAAGCCTTACGGTTGTGCTCAGTGTGGAAAGAGATTTGCTCAATCAAGTCACCTAGTTACACATCAGAAAATACACACTGGAGAAAAGCCTTATGGTTGTGATCAGTGTGAAAAGAGATTTGCTCAATCAAGTCACCTGGTTACACATCAGAAAATACACACTGGAGAGAAGCCTTATGATTGTGATCAGTGTGGAAAGAGATTTGCTCAATCAAGTCACCTGGTTACACATCAGAAAATACACACTGGAGAGAAGCATTATGATTGTGATCAGTGTGGAAAGAAATTTGCTTATTCAGGAAGGCTGGTTACGCATCAGAGAATACACACAGGAGAGAAACCTTATGGTTGTGATCAGTGTGGAAAGAGATTTGCTGTATCAGGGACCCTGGTTATACATCAAAGAATACACACGGGAGAGAAGCCTTATGGTTGTGATCAGTGTGGAAATAGATTTTCTCATTCAGGTAGCCTGGTTATACATCAGAGAATACACACAGGAGAGAAACCTTATGGTTGTGATCAGTGTGGAAAGAGTTATGCTCATTCAGCAAGCCTGGTTAAACATCAGAGAGTACACACAGGAGAGAAGCCTTATGGTTGTGATCAGTGTGGAAAGAAATTTTCTCATTCAGGCCATCTGGTTATACATCAGAGAATACACACAGGAGTGAAGCCTTATGGTTGTGATCAGTGTGGGAAAACATTTTCTCAGTCAGGAGGCCTGGTTAAACATCGAAGAATACACACAGGAGAGAAACCTTATGGTTGTGATCAGTGTGGAAAGAGATTTGCTTTTTTATGGACCCTGGTTAATCATCAGAGAACACACACTAAAGATAAGCCTTATGGTTGTGATCAGTTTGGAAAGAGATTTTCTCATTCAGCAAGCCTGGTTACTGGGGATGTAACGATTCACTAGCAACGGGTGGAAAATCGATAAAAATCTGTGATGATTCAAGTCGGTTGAAATGTTAAATGAATCGCGATACACGCTATAAACAGCAGGGGGCGTTTACTGAATAGGTTACTGTGAAGTTGTGAACCTCGCTTTACAGGCACAATAGCAGAGAGCACACACTGGCACAAGGCTAGTTAGTGTTTTCAGTTCATTGTTATGGAAATTGAGCTTGTGTGAGCCAATATCAACTTCCATAGGAATGAACTGAAACGCTCTGGGCCCGGTTCCCCAAAACGTTCTTATCCCTAAGTAGTTCTTAACCTGTTCCTTAACCTCTCTCTTAACCTCATGGCACGGTTCCCGAAACGTTCGTACGCTAAGGATATCTTCTGTAAGTCACACTTTCGTAAGGTTGGTCTGGACCATTCGTAAGCTCTCTGTTAGCGTTGTTTGAGCTCAAGCTGCTAGTCGCCGCCACTACAACAATGATTTTATGGACATTTTATAACTATAATAAAATATGTTCGCAATGGATACAGGTTTATTTAGGAAATTGACTTTATTTGGTATCAGAACTAATGTGGTAATTAGTCTAGGCTATTTCGTAATGTAATTAAAGCGTTTAAATTGGCAATCATATTTCATAATTAAAGTCTGGCAAACAATTTGGCTCTAAATGGTGAAGATTTATAAATGGGTAAGCATGGTGGTGTCCAGTAAGCGACCAACTATGGCAGCGATCCAACGTGTCCTTGTATTGAATCAAAGACGGTGCCGGCAGCGGAGCCGTTTAGTCCATGTCAATAGTTTTATTCGGCAAAACTTAAGCCCTTTTGAAATTTTGCCTGACGTGGCTATATTAAAAAAATTTCGCCTCCCAAGACAATTCATTATGGAGGTGCTGGACCTTCTCAGACCTGCGCTTGCCAGGCTAACGCGGCAGGTTTTTGCTTTAAGCACTGAAGTCCAGCTGCTTGCAGCGCTAAGGTTTTTAGCTACAGGGAGCTTCATTGAGGTCGTGGGAGAGGGCTACGGACTAAGCAAGACCTCGGTGTGGAGGTGCGTTCACACTGTCACCAATGCCCTTCTGCGCCATGCTGGGGATTACATCCGGCTGCCGGCAACACGACAGGAGGTCCAGGAGGTGCACCAGGGCTGTCATGCCATTGCTGGCATCCCTAGAGTCTTGGGCCTGGTGGATGGCACACTCATCCCTATCGCCAATCCATCAGTAATTGGTCAGGCATACATATCGCGAAAGGGATACGCGGCCATAAACGTCCAGGTTATAGTGGACCATAGGGGTGTGATCTCCGACCTGGTGGCAAGGTAGCCAGGCAGCACCCATGACAGTTCTGCCGTGGGTGAACAAGCGGAGAGAGAGGGGTTTGGTCAGAGCCTGTTCCTCGGGGATAGTGGATACCCTCTGAGAACATATTTATTCACACCGCTGACCAACCCACAGACTCGGGCTGAAATAGCCTACAATGTTGCACACGTTCGCACACGCAACGTTGTCGAGTGTGCAATTGGAATCTGGAAGCTGCGCTTTCGGTGCCTGCACAAGTCGGCAGGA
>JACXGM010040362.1:0-10339 GCA_016801145.1 Umbra pygmaea
ATAAAATGAAAGAAGTGAATTTTAAAATTCTGCACTATATATACCCTTGTAATGTATCTTTATCTAAATATTGTGATATAGATGATGTATGCACCTTCTGTAACACTGAAACTGAAGACATCTGTCATTTGTTTTTCTCCTGTAATGTTTCATCAACTTTCTGGAATGATTTAAGCTCTTATTGTTTTTCTAAAATTAAAATGAACGGTAATCTATGCATCAAAGGTATCATTTGTTTTTTTGAGAACCCAAACAAATCTTCAGAATGTACTATTAACTTCTTTATCCTTGTGGCAAAGTTGTACTTTCAAAAACAAAGGTTGCTTAAAAAATTCCTACTTTTAATGATTTCTTATGTGAAGCTAATCACTTAATCAAATCACTAAGAATAATTGATAATCGAAAATGTACCACTTTTTTGAAGAAATATGATCAGATCTTTCATGCTCCATGATCATTATTATGTTTATTATTTTACTATTATTTAATTTTATTTTTTCTTCTTACCTTGTTTATCTTCTTTGTTTTATTCTCTCATTTTGATTGAGAAAGAGTAATTTTATTTGCTTAATAGATACATTTCTGGATATGTTCTAGATTTCTAAGTGCAGCATGTTTGTACTAATGTAATAAATTCTTGAATAAAAAAATAAAAAAATAAATTTGAGTCGTCGAGTTTGTTGTTACGAGCAGAGTGATCTTGTGAAAATTTTAGATGAGAGGCGGTATCTGACTGTGACATTAGCTAAGAGTTGACAACGCTGCTTACACTCGACGTTACGTTACACACTTTTCACTTGATTTAATATTCTTCATGCCTGAACATGAATGTAATTATTACGATTTTTTTAAACGAACACATCTGCACCAGGGATCGAACCAGCTACTTTGCGGTACTGAGGTTGTGACTGTACCACCGTACTATTTGAGAAATGATGTTTAAAAACCAATTTAATCTGTAACTATAGCCATCTAGGCTCATGAGTAGTAAATATTTTCATTTTGCATATTTAAATGTTTATTAAACACATGTAGGCGTTTATGTAACAAGCGTTGGTAACAGGCACAGGCGTTTATTTAACAGCCTCAAATGTAGGTGTTTATTTGACGGGCATTTATTTAACAGGCGCAGGTGTTTGGTTAACAGTCCTCCAGCGATCGTGTTTTGCCTGCATGAATTCTGAACCACTTGGCATTGCATAACGCTGATGTCAAGTTCATGTTAGCCTGATGAAAGGCAACTGCCTGGCCTGAGAGGTTCCCTCAATTTGCCGGTCTTCCACGATGAAAAAGTGAATAAACTCTTTCATCGGAAGAATGGTAGCCTACTGGATACGGTTACCGTTACCAGTGTTTTGGCCCTTTATGCATTCGCTAGTGTGTTTATGATTTCTTCATTGTTCAAAATTGCTGACACTAGATTTCTTGCTGATTTGCTCATAGTGTTACACTTCGGCCATTAGTTTCTTTCACTCACGCATTGCCAGACGTACCTACTGTAGGCTACACAGCACAATTCACTATGAAAACACAAGTTGGTGCCAGCGAATTACGTCAGATTCCATTCCAAATATTCCGAGATTCATTCAATATATTCAAGGTTCATTCAATATATTCAGACTTTCATTCAATATACTCAAAGTTCATTCAATATATTGCGTCTTTCATTCAATATATTCAATGTTCATTCAATATATTCAGACTTTCATTCAATATATTCAAGGTTCATTCAATATATTCAGACTTTCATTCAATATATATTCAGACTTTCATTCAATATATTCAAGGTTCATTCAATATATTCAGACTTTCATTCAATATATATTCAGACTTTCATTCAATATATTCAAGGTTCATTCAATATATTCAGACTTTCATTCAATATATTCAAGATTCATTCAATATATTCAGACTTTCATTCCATATATTTAAGTTTCATTCAATATATTCAAGGTTCATTCAATATATTCCAGATTCATTCAATATATTCAGACTTTCATTCCATATATTTAAGTTTCATTCAATATATTCAAGATTAATTCAATATATTCATACTTTCAATCCGTATATTCAAGATTCATCCAATATATTCCGACTTTCATTCCAAATATTCAAGATTCATTCCATATATTCAAGATTCATTCCATATATTCAGACTTTCATTCAATATATTCAAAATTTACATATATACATAAATAAATTCCTAAACAGCATGCCATAATATGTGTATATATATATATATATTTACCTTCATTGGAATACAGTATATCTACAATATATTCAAAATATAACAAAGTCACTAATAATTTTGTGGTATTATCTACTAAAGGTGTTATTATTCAAAGGACCATTTTAGTTGTTCATTAGCAGTGCCAGTTAGGGAAAGTGTTGGGGGATACATTTGTTTAAATGTTGTGAACATTATGTGAAATAAATCACTTTGAGACATGTAAATTATTGACGATCCCATAAGCAGGGTTAAGTTGTAGCGGAGTCAGTGAAAACAAGACCTGGGGCCTCATTTATTAATGTGGGGTACGCACAGAAGAAGACGTACGCCGCTCCCTTCGCAAGAAATGGGATTTATAAAAAGCAAACTTAATGGGAAAATGTGCGGTCCTTCTCGGACGCTCTGACCTAGGCGTACGCACAGAAATGGGCAAAATGAGAAATAGCGACAACGTCGGCAGATGGATGAAACACGTGAAAGTGTGTGAAACTGCAGACCGTTGTGCAAACAAAATCGAAATACTGCCTTTTATTAATAATATGAAGATTTCACAAAGCCATTTTTACAATAACAGCCTGCAAACAAAATAAAACAAGATTGTAACGTAAATGCAAATGAATTTGAACACTCAAATATGTTCTGTAGTTATATTGGCATGTTATGTATTTCACCTCATACATAATATGTTAAACAGAACCAAATCATGTTTAAAACTGATATTATATATTGTCGATATCTCCCTCTTGCAGAGCACAGACAGATAGATGGTGATAGATAAATAGATAGTCTTTGTTGTCCATTGGGGAAAGTTGTTTTTATAGTATAAATGTCGTCATCAGCTACAGAATGATAGTGTTCATTTGCCTTTAGTTCATTTTATTTTTAACTGTGTTCCATTGTGACGCATGTCTTAACCATTTTGAAAGGTGCAAGAAATTCAAATTGCGCAGAACTATTTCCTATTTACAATGGGATGTCACCGACATCTGTAGCTTATCAGATACAATCAAATGGATGGTTTAAAAAAGTCATGCCATCACAATGCATAATGACGTACAATGGCTGATCTTGTGCTGTTAGATGATGTGGCAAATGGAAGGATTCAGAGGGAACGCATCTTCAGACAGCAAGAAGACTTGCTGGCAAACAAGGATGAGTGGCTTTTGAGCTGGTTCCGACTTCCTCTGGCCGTCGCGTTGGACCTCTGTGCTCTTTTGGGCCCAGTGTTACAGAGGAGCACTTGGAGAAACCATGCCGTGCCAGCCCCACTTCAAGTCCTTACAACACTAGAATTTCTGGCGACTGGCACTTTTCAGAGAGAATTTGCTGACAGGCCAGGGATATCTCAGCCAACCCTTAGCCGGGTTATGCCAGACAGTTAGTAGGTATAGTAGGGTTGTCACATAATTACATGAAGTTTCCTTACACGGCGGGTGAACAGGCTAATAAAAAAGCACAATTTGCAGCTATGTCCGGTTTCCCAAATGTAATCAGTGATATTGACTGCACTCGTGTTGCCATTAGGGCACTGAATGAGAATGAACATGCTTTCATTAATCAAAAGCATTTTCATTCCATCAATGTAAAAATAATTTGTTATGCAGACATGTTGCTCACTGATGTAACTAATGTTCTCCCACCCATGGCAGACACACTTTCGCGGTCGCCGATGAAGCGCTAGATGCTTTTTGTCACCGGTTTAGATATCTGACCCATTTTTTATTTTTGCCATGGTCCAACTTTCTGAGGCTGCGGCATTTACAGCGTCTGCACCCTTGTGCCACTCCAATGCATTATTGGCATTAGTGATGCCCACACAGTGCCCTCCAAACAACATTTACCTCCTGTCACAAACGGAGCTTGGAACGGGAGAACCCAGAGGCAGAGATGGACATGTAAGGAAATGAAGATATTGAAGTGAATTTGTACAGTTTGATTAGTTGATGGTTGGTAGCAGAACGGTATGGGAAGTGTTGAGATGATCCGGGGAGAGAGACAGAACAGTTGTGAAGTGATGGCTTTGGTGATGAGACTGAACCCACCGGTTTGGCTTGGTGGTGAACATATGTCACACGGAGCAGGGTGGCAGGCTGGTAGGGTTCCGGCACACAGAGTTGGGGTGGCAGACGGGTAGACACTAAAGCTCAGGATGAGACTGCAGACAGGTGGTTCATGAAACCCACAGCAGAGGGGTAAGCTGGTTGAGTGTACGGGTGGACAAATGAATTGGTACTGGAGTGCAAATGGAAATAGCAGGATGAGTAACCAGGCATAACACACTATAAAACTTAGAAAACAGGAACTCAGAACTGACTAGAATGGCTAGACAATATACAGTATAAGACTAGAATCGCACTAAGAACGCACTTGGCAGTACAATAATTTGGCAAGGACTGCTTGCCAACACCTCCCTAATAAAGGGAGGGTGGCAATCAGCCCCAGGTGCGGCAGAGGGAACAGGTGCTCAGGATCAGCGGTGATGGGAATGGTGTCTTCAGGAGTGCAAGGAATACAGGAACTGGTGCTCAAGAACATGATGAAGACAAACAAACATAGAGACAGACCAAACGGGAAACAGGATTAGGGGATAGAACCACAAGGAAAAGCGAAACAGGTTCAAGGGGGTGGGGTCCTGACACCTCCTCTTTTCCACCTCTCCAACAAGAAGTTCTACTTCACATTGAGTGTTTTTTTTTGGTTTTCCTCCGTCCTTCACCCATCTATTTATTGCCAACTATGGGTGTGACATGAAGCCGCAAAAGCTGCACCACATTTAGAGTTGGTTGTGATTTATTAAGGGAAACCGGCATTGGACGTCCATGCTCACGATATAATAAATCTGAATATTTCTGTGCTTACCCACGTCCTATGTGTCGTTCGTACGCCACTTCTGTTGCAATTCCACTGCAAAGTTTTTTTAAATGAGGACCCTGGCATCGAGATCACCAGAGAAGTTACTGAGTGTCTGGTGATGCATCGCAGAGTTCAAGCAGTCATTGAAGACAAAGGATATGCAACCAAATATTTACAATATTACTTAATTTCACATTAGTAGATTTTACCTGTTCCATACTGTAGATATCCAGATTTTTCTACATTCTAAAAGCTTAAAAATGTTTACATTATACTGCTGCTTACATTATATTGTACATTGCAGTATAGTGTATACATTATACTGTAGATACATACAGTATACAGTATATGTCATAAGATCGGAGCCCAGGGCGCCCTCTCCTGATGCGCCAGGTATCAGACGATCAAGTTCCCCTGTCTACTGATACCACTCTCAGAGCTCTCCAATTAGGGCTGATTGCTTACACCTGTCATTATCTTCCAGGTATAAGAAGCCCTGGTTTCAGAGAGGGAGTTGTGAGTGATTTTCCTGTGCTGAGGAATAGGATCCCTGGACATTCTATTTTGAATATACACTCACCTAAAGGATTATTAGGAACACCCATTCAATTTCTCCTTAATGCAATGATCTACTCAACCAATCACATGGCAGTTGCTTCAATGCATTTAGGGGTGTGGTCCTGAACATCTCCTGAACTCCAAACTGAATGTCAGAATAGGAAAGAAAGGTGATTTAAGCAATTTTGAGCGTGGCATGGTTGTTGGTGCCAGACGGGCCGGTCTGAGTATTTCACAATCTGCTCAGTTACTGGAATTTTCACGCACAACCATTTCTAGGGTTTAAAAGAATGGTGTGAAAAGGGAAAAACATCCAGTATGCAGCAGTCCTGTGGGCGAAAATGCCTTGTTGATGCTAGAGGTCAGAGGAGAATGGGCTGACTGCTTCAAGCTGATAGAAGGGCAACTTTGACTGAAATAACCACTCGTTACAACCGAGGTATGCAGCAAAGCATTTGTGAAGCCACAACACGCACAACCTTGAGGCGGATGGGGTACAACAGCAGAAGACCCCACGAGTACAACTCCTCTCCACTACAAATAGGGGCTACAGTTTGCAAGAGCACAACAAAATTGGACAGTTGAAGACTGGAAAAATGTTGCCTGGTCTGATGAGTCTTGATTTTTGTTTAGACATTTAGATGGTAGAGTCAGAATTTGGCGTAAACAGAATGAGAACATGGATCCATCATGCCTTGTTACCACTGTGCAGGCTGGTGGTGGTGGTGTAATGGTGTGAGGGATGTTTTTTTGGCACACTTTAGGCCCCTAAGTGCCAATTGGGCATCGTTTAAATGCCACGGCCTAGCTGAGCATTGTTTCTGACCATGTCCATTCCTTTATGGCCACCATGTACCCATCCTCTGACGGCTACTTCCAGCAGGATAATGCACCATGTCACAAAGCTCGAATAATTTCAAATTGGTTTCTTGAACATGACAATGAGTTCACTGTACTAAAATGGCCCCCACAGTCACTAGATCTCAACCCAATAGAGCATCTTTGGGATGTGGTGGAACAGGAGCTTCGTGCCCTGGATGTGCATCCCACAAATCTCCATCAACTGCAAGATGCTAACCTATCAATATGGGCCAACATTTCTAAAGAATGCTTTCAGCACCTTGTTGAATCAATGCCACGTAGAATTAAGGCAGTTCTGAAGGCGAAAGGGGGTCAAACACAGTATTAGTATTGTGTTCCTAATAATCCTTAAGGTGAGTGTATATGTACTTTGCTTTGTGAAGGTATATTTCTATTGTAGCGGTTTTGTGTATGCCACAGTCCTGTATTATTTGCTCTGGCATATTCTGGTATTCTGACAAAAATAAAGAAATGCCAGATAAGCCTTGCGTTTGACTCAAGCCTTACAGTATAGGCTATATACATACAGTGGGGCAAAAAAGTATTTAGTCAGTCACCAATTGTGCAAGTTATCCCACTTAAAAAGATGAGAGAGGTCTGTAATTTTCATCATAGGTACACTTCAATTATGAGAGAAAAAAATTAGAAAAAAATCCAGAAAATCACATTGTAGGATTTTTAATTTTGTCTCTCATAGTTTGTGTAACTATGAGAAGTGTAACTATGATGAAAATTACAGGCCTCTCTCATCTTTTTAAGTGGGAGAACTTGCAGAATTTGTGGCTGACTAAATACTTTTTTGCCCCACTGTATACAGTACCTGTCCACGTACTGTAAATATCCTGATCTCATTCTATTCATATCCTGCCCCTTAAAGGTAAGAAAATCTTTGAATATGTACAATTTAGTAGTGATGGGCATTCGAGGCTTCATTAATGTTCTTCAAGCAGCAGGATCAAACTGTCAACACAAACTTGGAATTTACAATATTTGACACACTTTTATTTGGAAATACAATTGTACATCATATTGCTGCTAGAAGAAAGGAAATGTAATCTTGAATGCCCATCACTACAGACAAGACATGCACCAATAGACCAGAAAGAAAATCCTTATTTGGTAAAATTTACTTAGCAATACATATCTTTCTGATTCTGATTATGCAATACTGTGACTGTTCAATGTTTTTGCTGCCCAAATATGAGGGGACAATGTACAAAAAGTGAGGTCATTTCTGAACAGTTCAATCAATATGTACAGTATGAATATACCCTTAAATTAAAGCTGAAAGTCTGCATTTCAAGCTCATTATAGTTGTATGCTTTCAAACTGAAAATGCTGGAGTATAGAACCAAAATAACAAATATTGGTCACTGTCCAATAAATGATGTTGCTCACTATCTGAGAGGGAGGCTCCTGGTTGGGTAGAGGCTCCTGACTGGTATGTGTATTATTAGGAACGTGTACTGTATATCTGAGTGTGAGCATCCTGGGTGATATGTGCATTTTTCAGTCATGACTAGCTCTCTGCTCATCATTTATTAATGACTTGAGTCTGTCAATGGAACACCGTCTGACTCAATCCCTCCAGGTTGATTGACAGCTGTATGTGAGTGAGGCAGCTTGGCTAGGCTATGTTGGTTTCCTGAGGGATCTCCCCCTAGGTGATCCACCGCAGTCTCTTTGACAGCACTCCCGTGATGTCACAAGCCCACCTCTGACAAGGCCAGGTGTGTGGGTTCTACATAGATCAGTTACCATGCAGGATCTCTATGGCAACACAGAGAAGGGGTTTCGTGCCAGATGTGGCTGCCTGTTGTGGTGTTTATTTGAGTAGAGAAGTTTTTTTTGGGCACATGTATTATTGACGTGCTGGGAGGTGGGGATTTGGGACACTGCATTTGATAGCAAAATAACCAATATTTCCCTTTAATGCTTGGGTGATCTGGGGAGAATATAGCTAACTTAATTAAGCAGAATAAACTTTTTGGATGGCAAAGAGGAATACTCCAGGGGCTCTCATCTGTTTATTTGCATATTTACAGAGGAGAGTACATATTTGACATTATACTGTACACACTATCACACTCTACTTCAGCATAGCTCTAGAAGGCATATATATATATATCCAATACGAATGTAATCGCAGAAAATATGGTTATGGGAGAAAGGTCTACATATTTGGTGTGATTCACTGGATTAGACTTGTGGCGCCACTTCCCAAACTAGCAGAGCTGTAAGTTGAGGCATTGACCACTAGATGGGGCTGTAAGCACATCCAGGCTGTTGTTGGCAAGCTCAGAGAGGACCGTTCTAACACCAGGCTTGTGCCATGGGGAATTGATTCCACCTAGTGTTTTGTATGGCATTGTAGTGGGCGAGTGCTTTACGGAGTCCTTCCAAGAACTCTGTGTACTTTCTGTAGCCAGTCAACGTAATTGTTTCCAGATGTGTGGGGAATGTGACTCCCTTCTCCTCCAACTCCCATGGCAACGCTCCCCCTCTCGCTCTTGAAATGTTTTTGCCATCATGTTTCTTCTGCCAGCAGAGCCCAGTTTCCTGTCTGGAGGCCAAGATTGCCCAGGGAGAGGTTATAGAGGCGTTATGAGCTTTCTGTCCAGTCACGTTACTACGTCTTAACCAATGACAACAGGTGACCACGTTTTTTTGTGTTGCATGGTCAGCTGTGATTTATTGTAGCACAGTCACATATTAAGTGATGAAATCTAAAATCTGATAAAATCAACAAATGGTTTGTTTAAATAACACTGTCTTGTTTGTGGCCAACTGATGGCTTCCGTATCCGATCTAAGTTGAGCTGTCAGGTTGTCATCATCTGGTATGGAGCAGAGGGAAAAAACAACAAAAAACGATATCTTCAATGACCCCTTCACTTCCAATTGCCCTACTGAGTACACAATATAGACTCACACCCGTTTAGAGTCCCAGGCATTCGCTACAGCCCACCTCTCTCCCTCCATTCCATCAGATTACCGTCTGTCGAGCTCACCTCAGTCGTTTGTCATCTGTCCGTCTGTCGTTGAAGCCAGTTCCTTTCACACCGATGCGCACAGACCTAAAAACCTGCCACACACTTTTTGTACAAGATAAAATATATTTTTTATGACAAGTTGCACAACAGCATGGGGGGGGGTTGAGACAGAAGGGAAGAGAAGGGGATTGTGCAATGTTGTTTTCCCCAGAGTGCCTTGGATCCTGTGTGTGGACTCCAGACAATGTCCACATGTGACGGGGCCTGTCAGGACAGCTGGAGGAGTGGCTGTAGACTTTAAAAGACTCAGGCTGTCATCCTGGCTAAGGAGTCCCGGTCAGCCCAAGGTCTCCGTTTCACTCCACACCCTTTGGAATATCACATCCACCAAGAAGAGAGTCTGGTCGTTCTGAATTTTCACTCTTGCCTTTTGGATACATGAAGAATATTCATAATGTGGGTGAGACTGTTTTAAAATAGCATTAGGGGGGGTTTGCATGTTGGTTGTGTGTCCTCTACTGTCGCAGCTTTTTGCTTGTGTTGTTCTGAGCATTGCTCTGAGCATTGATTGAGTGTCATTGCTGTATGTTTAACTATGTCAGCTGAATGTGCTTGACATAGTGCTTGAAACTGTGTGTGTCCTGGGGCAGAGACTTGGCCGGCTGTGTTCTGCTGCCACATCTGGCCTTCTGGCTGCATCACATATCACCACATATTCTTTATGTATTACACTACTGTTAGGTAGAAGGAGCAGGGGTTAGGTAAAGCAAGCTGGGTGTTAGGTAGAGGGAGCTGGGGTTAGGTAGAGGGAGCTGGGGTTAGGTAGAGGGAGCTGGGGTTAGGTA
>JACXGM010040363.1:0-10337 GCA_016801145.1 Umbra pygmaea
AGGCATAATAAAAAGTAGAGCTCAAACATAGCAGGCATAATAAAAAGTAGAGCTCAAACATAGTAGGCATAATAAAAAGTAGAGCTCAAACATAGCAGGCATAATGAAAAGTAGAGCTTGAACATAGCAGGCATAATATAAATGAGAGCTCAAACATAGCAGGCATAATATAAATGAGAGTCTGAACGTAGCAGGTGTAATATAAAAGAGCTCAAATGTAGCAGGCAAAATATAAATGATAGCTCGAACGTAGAAGGCAAAATTTAAATGAGAGCTTGAATGTAGCAGGCAATCGAACGTAGCAGGCATAATATAAATGAGAGCTTGAACAAAGCAGACATAATATAAAAGAGCTCAAACGTAGGAGGTAAAATATAAAAGAGAGCTTGAACATAGCAGGCATAATATGAATGAGAGCTTGAATGTTTTTTGTTAGATTTAACCATTCATTTTACCAGGCAAGTTGACTGAGAACACTTTCTCATTTGCAGCAAAAGCCTGGGGGAAGGGAGGGAGAGGAGTGGGAGAGGGGAATGAATGAACCAATTGAGAGATAAGGATGATTAGGTTGCCATGATGGTATGAGGGCCAGATTGGAAATACTCTTACAAATAGTTCCATGTGATCTTTAGTGACCACAGAGAGTCAGGACACCTGTTTTAACGTCTCATCCGAAAGACGGCACCCAACGCAGATGAGATGTCCCCATCACTGCCCTGGGGCATTGGGAATGATCTTTAGACCAGAGGGAATAGTGCCCGTTACTGGCCCTCCAACACCACTTCCAGCAGCACTGGTCTCCCATCCAGGGACTAACCAGGCCCGACCCTGCTTAGCTTCAGAGCAAACCAGCAGGGCTCTGTTCTGCTGGCACAACATAGCAGGCTTAATATAAATTAGAGCTCAAAGGTTGCAGGCATAATATAAAAGAGCTCAAACATAGCAGACAAAATATAAATGAGAGCTCGAACGTAGAAGGCAAAATTTAAATGAGAGCTTGAATGTAGCAGGCAATCGAACGTAGCAGGCATAATATAAATAAGGGCTCGAACGTAGCAGGCATAATATAAATGAGAGCTCAAATGTAGCAGGCATATTATAAATGAGAGCTCGAACGTAACAGGCATAAAATAAATGAGAGCTTGAACGTAGCAGGCAAAATATAAATGAGAGTTCAAACGTAGCAGGCATAATATAAATGAGAGCTCAAATGTAGCAGACATATTATAAATGAGAGCTCGAACGTAACAGGCATAAAATTAATGAGAGCTTGAACGTAGCAGGCAAAATATAAATGAGAGTTCAAACGTAGCAGGCATAATATAAATGAGAGCTCGAAAGTAGCAGGCATAATATAAATGAGAGCTCGAACATAGCAGGCATAATATAAAAGAGCTCAAACGTACAGTAGCAGGCAAAATTTAAATGAGAGCTTGAATGTAGCATGCATAATATGAGAGCTTGAACGTAGCAGGCATAATATAAATAAGAGCTCGAACGTAGCAGGCATAATATAAAAGAGAGCTTGAACGTAGCAGGCATAATATAAATGAGGGGGTCCTGCAGGGACGCACGCATCTGTCATCTGGTGAGCTCCTGGGGGGGTGGGGATCGGGAACAGCACATAGGCGAGGTAATGCTGATCTTAAACTCAAAAATATCAGCGGTCCTGACCCACTGCCCAAGTAGAAAGCCAAATAATGAACTTTATAACGTTTGGTAAAAGTGTGATGGCAGATTCAACCCACCAGTACGCTGTGTGAAGCAGAGCTGACCTGATCCCAGATTGGTCTCCATGGTTACCGTACATCGTTAGATTGCTTATGAATGCTTCCTGGTCTGTCCTCTCTCTCCTTCTTTCTATTGCTCTCTTTTAAATATGCAGCCTTAGATTTTGCCCACTGGTTGTAAATGTGGAACTATTGAGCTAAAACTGGTTTTCAAATATGTTGTACCTCATGAGTTTGTACTCAGTGTTATATGTTGTACCTCATGAGTTTGTACTCAGTGTTATATGTTGTGCCTCATGAGTTTGTACTCAGTGTTATATGTTGTACCTCATGAGTTTGTACTCAGTGTTATATGTTGTGCCTCATGATTTGTACTCAGTGTTATATGTTGTGCCTCATGAGTTTGTACTCAGTGTTATATGTTGTGCCCCATGACAGCAAAACAATCCAACTTGGAATTTCAGTGCAAATTGATTTATGACAGTGAATCGAATTAATGTTTATACATATTTAAATAGAATATTACAATTCAAGGGGGATCTGCATGGCATAATGGTCCGCTGCATTACAGGACAGTGTATGTCATGATAGCCAGTGGATCAAGCCTGACTACGGGTTCTCTGACTTTCCTGAGACCTATTGCAGGAGTCATAGCGCTGCCTGGGATTTGGGTTAGATAAATCTGATTATATTCTGCCACATCGCTCTTCAGTGACTCCTTGTGTCCAGATTGGGCACCTGTAATTTCAATCACAGAATTGTTGGGGAACGTAATCATCCCGCACATCACAGGTGTCAAACCGGATTCACGGAGGGCCGAGTGTATGCTGGTTTTTGGTCTTTCCTTTCAATTAGAGCCCAATTAAGACGTAGACTGCCAGGTGAGGCGAGAACCTAACCAATTAGTGACATTCAATCATTCAGGTACAAGGTAAAAGCGAAAACCTGCAGACATTAGGCCCTTTGTGGATCTGGTTTGACACACCTTCCGTACATGATTTGACTAAAGGCTTCCGTGTTTGATGAGCAGTGTGAAAAGAATCGGTGGCTGGGCAACATGTGGTCTGATGAACCATGTGCGCATCCCTCCCCATCCCAAACATTTTTCCAAAGAGTTGCGGAGCTGCCAAAAAAGCAGGTTCAGTGGAAATTGGGAAGGGAGGAAAATGATTATTTTAAAAAAAGAATATATATATATATATTACAATTCCAGGTTAAAATTTTTATTTTGTTCAATGTCCCGGACTGCATCTTAAATCTGTGTTGTTGTAACATTTACAGGGAGCAGAGAGTATAGGAGGATGAAATAAATCATATTTAATCTAGAAATGACTGGTACAATACAAAACAATGGAACTTTACTCACTGAATCGTCAGCAGTAAAACAATGCGATCTATAGGCTAGTGGAGAAGATGACACACTGAGTCTGGTTAAACAGAACAAACTCTGACATGAGGAGGAGTTGGCTGAAACCACACTGCCAAGAAGGGGGAGCGTGACAGTACCCCCTCTAAAGGCGTGGCTTCAGTCATGAACATGCGTGAGGTCGACTTCGGCACCACCACCGGGAGCACGGAATGGGGGGGTGGAGGAACCTGCCTAGGGGACGGATGGGAAGGAGGGTGGCCAGTGGGACTCATCTATGGGCGGATCAATTCGCACAGGCAGAGGGGGCAGAGCAACCATCACAGACCAAGGATTGGGGGCAGAGCCACAGTCAGAGGTAATGAGGCGGTGCAGCCGGCCTCTGACGCAGGGGATGAAGCCCTTGGTTGTGGCATGAAGGTTTGTGCCTCTGGCAGTGGTGTCGGGGCATGGCCCCGGGCACTGGTACAGCGGGGCACTGTAGACTGGATAGTCATGGCTGGGGCTGAAGTGGCAGCTGCAGTGACGGGCAGACCTGTAGTGGTAGGTCCAGAAGAGACATAAGCGGGTGGACTTCCTGGCTAGCAGGATCAGACCATTGGGGTCTGGTGTCTGGGTAGCTTTCCTGGCTGTGGGAACTGGTGGCTGGGAAGACGTCAATTGGCTGAACACAGCAGCCCCAACCCTGTGTCCCCCAAAAAACATTTATACAGGAAATTTCATATCACTCTCCAACTCCTCGTAGGGTTATCAAACAGCCGGGAGTAAAGTAGTGAATATTGTGTAGCTGTCTACAAGCTCCCTGCTGACAGGAGTGCTTCAGCTAGTTCTAGCACCCAGAGAGACAGGGCTGACATGATGACAGCTACCTTGTCCATCTCTGAGCAAAGACCCATGTGCGAGATGTACTGTAGCTCTCGCATTCTTGTAGGAACATGCGACATCTGCTGAGGTCTCCGTCATATCTCTCAGGCTTGAGTCACTGACTGGTCCAGGTGTCGGTTGAATATCGTGGACAGGAAGTTTTAAGGCCCTGCTAATCAGGCTGCCTCTATGAAGGAATGATCATTCATTCTGTAGCGTCTACGGGTAGAGTGGGCGATGGCTGAAACCACACTCTGTCACTGGCAGGAGGAAGCAGCGAGAAAATTGTGAATTACCCCAATGACAAACATTTCCTGAGGCCAACAACGTTTTCCCTGAGGGCTGACAATATTATTCCTAAAGCTGAACGTTTTTCCTGAGGCTGAAAAGGTTATTCCTGACTCTGACAGATGACTGAGGTTTTCCTGAAGGATGAAAATCTGTGGTTCGAGCCTGACTAAGGGTTCTTCGACTTCACTCGGACCTCCAGCAAGAGGCAGTGCAAACTGGCATAGCACTGCCTGGGATTTGGGATAGATAAGTCGAATTATCTACCTTGATACATCGCTCTCCAGCGAATCCATGTGTTGGATGAGCAGTGTGAAAATAATCTGCCATCTGGCAACATGTGGTTGGATGAACCATGTGAGCGCCCCTCACAATCCAATATCTGTCCAAGGAGTTGTGGAGCTGCTGACAAAGCAGGGTTAGTGGGAATTTGATGGATGATGGAGGTTTTCCTGCATAACTCTGATGGATGATGGAGGTTTTCCTGCATAACTCTGATGGATGATGGAGGTTTTCCTGAGTACTCACCAACATTTTCCTGAGGCTGACAGAGATAATACTGATTCTGAAGGCTAACTGAGGTTTTACTGCCTATAAAATATATTTTTCTAAGCATTGGATCCTGAAAAGACGTTGAAAATATTTTGCTCTGTGGGTAACATAACAGGACTTAAATGATTTTCTTTGAACAAACAAGGTATTTTTTCTGGTATTATTACATATTATATTATTCTCAGTTATTAACACACTTAATCCACTGTGCATGTACCGTATAGCTATGACAACAATTGCATACGAATCATTGTCTATGTTCTGTTTCTCTCCGAGCCCCTCCCGTAGGTGACGTCATGATTTTGAATATTAAAGCAGTTTCATTTGATGTGGTACTCGGTCCGTGCGCTCAGAGCCTGTCATCCCTCCTGTCGCTGTAACAAGGATACTGTTGGTAAGATGCCCTTAACATTATTTCATTGATTTATAAATTGATGATTGAGCAAAAAGTTTTTACGCATAGTGAAAGCACACGTTTTGTGAAAGTCAGTTGTATTCTTCAATAACACACTATAGCGGTTTTGTATCGGAAACTAGTCTCTATGCTACAAAGCAGGCTGACTGGTTCATTCAAAGATTGTAGTAGATAACCTCTAACCAATGTCTCATCCTTAATCCACGGTGAAAATGTTGAGTAGGACACGCTCCGTCGTGGTAGCTTGGCGTTTCCTCCTGCTGTCGTTTATTTATTTACGATTCTATCCGTTCCATGCGGTTGAATAATGACTCATCAAACGTGTCGGACCGCACGAGCCTGACAGATATTCTACACATTTCCTCCCAGACTCGACGCTGTTTACTTTTGGAGGTCAGAGCTCCGAGAAATTCTGTGATTAAACGAGAGGCTGAGATAGGAGGTGCATATAGAAACAGAGAACAAGATATAAAGACCAACAGTCAGATGGCTCACGTCATGCGGCCAGCGCAACTTAATTGGATGATACGATTTACAATTAGGGCCTAGTCATCCATTCACTGCGCGTGTATGCTGTCTGACTAGTGTTATTCGGATTAAATGCAAATACGGGGTTTAGGCGGACTTGGTTTAAATCTCTAGTGCTGATACAACCTCCAGCGTTGCTGAGAGAAGCAAGAAGGTCCACTTACATACAATATTAATTTAAGATGTGTTCTATAGTTAATGAGTTCTCGAAATAGAAAGCTTTCTTCAGTGTTGCCCATGCGTACTCGACTCTTGACTGCTATACCATCCAGCTTATCTGTCGACCTATACTCTACACGTTTAGTCTAGCTCAATGACTATTTGATCATTTGAAAGTGTTCAGTGGAGCCCCAGGCTGGTCCAGTGGTATAAGATACCCACCCCGTTGCACACAGGTCTATGGCTGCAGCCTGGTTTACTTCCGGCCTGATGCCTTTTCAGCACTTTATCTCCTCTTTCCCACTTTCTGTCTTCTACAAATATAAACAGATGAAGATGTAGGTTACACGGAGGGACGAGGGCAGTTGAATGTGGCTTAGTAGACGTGAATGAACATACGAATATATCACATTAACATCGTGCTATGCGACTTTACATCATGATATGCGTCGTAAATTCCTTAATAACGATGTGGTAACCGGGTTATTTTCAGCCGGATTGACACAGGGAGGGGCCGACTGTCGGATGTCATGTGGATGTAGACGAGGATTCTGAACCGAACGTTCAGTCGTCGCCTGTATGACACCATGAACCCTGCACCAAGCGGCCCTGCCGACTCCCGCAGCCTGTGCCAGCCAGACAATAGCAACAGAAAGCTGCAGCAACAGCGGTCTGCATCCCCGGCTGGCGGCAAAGACAGCGGCGGAACTAAAGCGACACCCAAGAGCGCCACGTCAAAGAGCACCACGTCAAAGCAGGGAGGAAGAGGCAGTCGCGGTAGTTCCCCAGTGTCCACCGCCACCGGCAAAGATAGGCAGTCAGCTTCCAAAGGCGCGGTCGCTGTCCAGTCCGGTGGTTCTGAAAGCCCTACGGTGAACCGGGCGACAGTGGCTGAAGACTCACGTTGCACTGACATATCGTGCTATAAGGGAGATTCAACTCGCGTGGTTTCCGATCAACCGTGTTCATCGAAATCCCCTAAATTAAAAAGCAAGAACCCGAGGGGAGGAGATCCAAACAGCACCGCTAACAAAAAGAGCTCAAGCAGGAGCACAGTCGGCTGTGGGCCTGGCTTCTGGAAGGAGGGGTGTTTGCAGTCTGAGCTCATACAGTTTCACCTCAATAAGAGCTTAAAGAAAGGAGGTGAAAATATGAAGGCGAAGACGCCGTCTCCCCCGGAGCCAGTGATAGAGCCGGCCGAATCGGAGGATCTCTCACCCGAGGCCATCGTTAACGAGCCGGAGCCACAAATCGAGCCTGACCAGCATCTACAGGAGGAGATCGAGAAACTGGAAGATGAAAATGACGAACTAAAGGTACTAATTAAAGGTCTTCTTTATGTTAATGAGCAAAAGTGGGTATTGAGTGTGTTGCTTTAGATACATAATTCTGCCTCTACTCTATAGAAGCGATGCTCTGCATGCCTCAGGTGATGTATGATGCATGTTAGAGAGACACCTGGGTAAGACTAAAGCATAGGCGGGCATTCACTGCGTTTGTTGTGCTGGAGAGGGACCGGAAATGGCATAATGACATGTTGTTTATGTAAAATAATTTGCAAAAGTCAATGGGTGGCTTTTCGGCTGGTCTAACTTGAAATAAGAAACACATACCTCATAACAAGTCTTATTCAATGTACAGACTTTGAACATTTACATTATAGGTAGATATTTCTAAAATGCTCGCTTTTATGATGTGTGAAGTAGGTAGCAGGCACTGGTCTTTATATTCCGGAACATTTGATCTGAATCTTGTTACAAGGATGCAGACCGCATCAAGTGGGCGCAAGATGGGGTACTGGTTCAGCCATGTAACTGGTGTCTGAAGGTGAAAGCCTTCTCATTCTGTTGGTATGATAAGGACAGAATAATAATGGTTCTTAGTAAAATGTCCTGGTAAAAAAGACGTTAAAACAGCAAAGCTGGCAATTTTAGGACAATTCTAAAAATGTAATCTCATTTGTCCAAATTGACATGGATCTAACCCCTGGTTCTGGAGCACTAGCATCCTGTATGTTTTCACTCCAAACACACGTAATTTAGCCTGAATCAGCTTATCAACCAGCTGAGTATTAGAATCAGGTATGTTAAATTAGGGTTTGAGTGAAAACAACCAGGAAACATGTGCTCCAGGACCAGGGGTAGAGATGCCAGCTCCATGCTTAACCCTGCTATAAGACTTTCAATGTTTTAGTGTGCCTCTTAGCGCTGATTAATGGGGATTTAATCACAGCATGTTGTTGCCTATTATGTTATAATGACAGCTTCTCAAATACAAAAAAGAAAGACGCACAGTTCATGTTTTTGCTCCAAGTGACTTATAATTTAAAATACTGTTTCAACATCAAATGCCTTCTTCAGGGTTATAACATAAATGCTTGAGATCAGGTTATGTACTGTAGAAAGACAGTGCACTTAGTGCAGCAAATAGAATGAGTGGGGAAGGACATCATACTTAAAATGATAAATGGTTAACATCAAAATACTGAAAGACAAGAGAATAATATCAACAATAGAAAGTTGTCAGGAATGTGGATTTCTATTTGTGAAATATCCTAAGATACCTGTTTTCTACACAGTCCCTAAAATGCATAAAGAAGCTTCTTCACCCCCCAGTAGACCTAGTGTAGCAGTCATTGACTCTTTCACATCAAACATCTCAAAGTTTGTAGACTTCCACCTAAAGTCACTGGTTGAGAAGCTCCCATGTTATGTTAAGGATACTAGTCACATTATCTCACGAATAGAGCCTAAATGAAATACCAGAAGGCAACCTACTGGTCACCTTTAATGTACCGGTAGAGAGCCTGTATAAAAACATACCACATGCGAGTGGCTAACAAGCATTACAACACTTTAGATATGAGAGAGACCCTACCTTTGCTCCATCTAATGAATGCATTTTACAACTTACTGAACTGGTATTATCAAATATTATTTGAGTCAGACTTCTACCTTCAGATTACGGTGTAGCTATGGGGTCTCCTTTGGCTCCAGACTATGCAAACTTGTATGTGGGACAATTTGAAGAAGAAATCATCTACAAAACGGACACGTACCCTGTGTAGACTAATATCATCCTTTGGAAAAGATATTGGAAGAGATAGGTTGATGACATCTTTGTGCTCTGGAATGGCAGCCGACAAGAATTACAAGAATTTCATAGCCTATTAAATGAAAGTTCAAACTTCCTCAAACTCACAATGCAGACGGATGAGTGAAAAATTAACTATTTGGATTTATGGATCATCAAAAACAATAATGTACTATGTACAGACCTAAACACAAAGCCCACAGATCGTAATACCTTACTCAGTGCAGATAGTATGCATCCTTTTCCCTCAAGAAAATGGTTGACAAATTAGAAATGAGAGGCTACACTTCTTTCAGTAACCCCCACTGGTGGTGTACAAGCATGAACGTAACATAGGAGATAGTCTAGTTAGGTCGGACCTACCTCCAGTCCAGTCAAACAAGCTTGGCACCAATCCCTTATGGAAACTAAGTGTGGGTCATGTGCACAGTGCAACAGTACCACAAAATTGACACACTCATACAGGCAAAAAACTCACCATTGGAAGTATAATCTCTTGCAGACAAAGGGTGTTATCTATATTATCACCTGTCCTTTTGGGAAAGCCGACATAGGACAAACAAAAAGACAACTGAAACAAAAAATAGCTAAACACTGCAGCTCAATCAGGTGCAAGAACACTGACTAAGCTGTAGCTGTTCATTTTGTAGAAGCTAACCATTCTTGCTAACCATTTCCTCACTCAAATATACAGGAATTGAACAAGTAACTTTACCTAGAAGAGGCAACATTGAAACAGTACTTCTACAGAGGGAGGCCTACTGGATTTCCCACATTAGAACACTGACACCTAGTGGTCTAAATATAGATTTTGACCTCCGAGTATTTTTATAAACCAGTGTACTTAGTGATTATCCCCAGGATTGGGATGTTCCCTGTTAAAGGTGACTGTTTAGTATTATGCTTGATATAAAAGGTAATATTTTAGAAATATCAAATGAAATATATATATATATACAAGTAAACTAATTGAAAACAATGTTTATGATGTAAAAAGAATTTAAACTTGCGGTGGTATGATAACAATGATGTCAATATTGGCAAAATGTTTAACATAATTTTTCAGTATTTAACCATTTATCATTTCAACCATTATGACCCCACTGATTCTATTGGCTGCACTAATTGCACTGTCTGTCTACATAACCTGGTCTCAAACACTCATGCTAGAACACTGATGGTGTTTTAAATTCTAAGTCACTTGGAGTTAAAACCTGGAGTCTTTTTTGTATTTGATGTTCTAATTATCCGATAGTCATCCCCTCCATCTACAAACATTTTGGGCGTGTGCCAGATTATATATTATTATAATGGCAGCTTCTACCTTACCTCTCACATGTTT
>JACXGM010040364.1:0-10337 GCA_016801145.1 Umbra pygmaea
AAGTGAACATTATAAAATACGTTGACCTACACCACAAAACTAGTTGATGATAAAATATTTAATTTAACCTGTAAGCATCCTCCAATTACGTGTCATCTGACTACCTTTCCAATCATGTGAAGCCTACCTGCAAAGTTGAGCTAGTTGAAGAACGTGTCCGCAGATCATTAAAAAGACTTAAATAATCTTAATTTCGTTTTGAAGAATTTAAGGTCTAAAAATGTCTGAAATCTCATTTTCTAAGGTTTCAAAGAAATTCGACATTCATGCCATTTTTGAAGCGCTTTCTCTGAACAATATTAAGTTAGCAACTGCTGGCAGAGTATAGTAATAGCAGGTGATTACGGCAGCTCCATTAGTTCACCGCACAGCAACGCAGCTATTTTGTTTGTTAGTTACCTTATAAGCGTTGTCTGTTTGTGAGTCTTGTTTATGATATTTTATTTGCAACCTTGCAGCTTTGTTTACTGACACATATTTCTTGTAATCCAAATTAAATTGCGCATCTCTCTCAGTACCTCAAAGCAACAAAAATAACAACCCACTCATTGAGCAGTTAATCTCCACATTCTTGTTTTGTTTCATTAGAGCAGACAGTGTGGAGCCATGTATTACTTTTGAACAATTCTTTCTACTGACTGAACAGCCAGGCTTTGTGGAGTTTCTTCTAATTAGTTTGAACTGCTGGTTGCGAGTGTGGAACAGAAGCCATTTTTTTATTGTAAATGTAAGAGAACTTGATTGGAGAAGGATTTTCAACATGCCCGAATCATCTCCACAATAAGGTTTAGTTCCGTTTGTCTTTCAACATTATGTTGTTGCAAAGAGAACATAGGTGTTATAGCTTTGGCTATTCATTTATTTCACTTAGGTATATTGTTAATAATTTGCATAGTTAATATTGTTCTTTCGTCAGTTTATACAGGTTTTTTAAATGTTATTTACTAAAAATATAATTTTTTTCTCACCCCCCAAAAAAAGTAGCCTGGAAAAATCCAGACCCAAATCCGGAGGATATAAGGGTCTGGGATCTAGTAATGAAAAAGACCCAGCTCGAGGGGCGGCACCAAGTATGCATTTTGAAATCTCACTGTACGCAATTGGATATAACTACGACCTATCACCAGTGGTTTTTCGCTAAGAACCTATGGCCGAGCTAACTGGTAGATTAAACTCTTGCAAAAACAGCAAAAACGTCCTTCCTAAAAAGGAACAATTCGAGCACCGTCTTCTGTCCCTCTTTTAGTCAAAAAGCCAAGTCTAACTCGTTCATTGTAGTGGCCAAAGCCGTTTTAAACAACTGGTGTTATTACGATCTTACAATGTTTACTAATGACTTCGAGGTCGCAGCACTGTCGTCATCTGTTTAACACGCTTCTTGCACGCCTATATCAGATACACCGATGTGATTGGTGCAGCTCGGCTACAAGGGCATAGTTAATGAGCAGAATTACTCTGTGCCAGAGTAACTTGCTGAGCAAATTCAAATTGTGCTCTCGCGAGAACTCTGGATTTCCAGGGTACCAAAAAGAATCGTGGGTCAAAAACCGTGATACGAACCGAATCGGGAGTTTGGTGTATCGTTACAGCCCTATTCAAAACTGTTATGTAATGTAGCAAACTAGTCCGTGCAAGTCATTATGTAATATAGAAAGTATTCAGTCAAGCTGAATATATCCTTTATCTCAATTTTCAGGACAAATGTCCAAGTAACTAGCCTAAATCTTTATCTGATTTGAAAATAAAACATGACAGAAGACAGCGATTGTGAAATGTTAAAACTTGTGTTGTCTTCCAGTGTTAACTCTTTTGTTTGGTGATCTTTACTCTGTTTCAGCAGGATGAACAGCAGTGGTCAGTCATACCCCTTGGCCTCACTGTACGTAGGGGACCTACATCCCGACGTCACAGAGGCCATGCTCTATCAAAAATTCTCCCCTGCAGGACCCATTATGTCCATTCGTGTCTGTCGTGATGTCATCACACGCAGGTCTCTTGGATATGCATACATCAACTTCCAGCAGCCTGCTGATGGTAAAAAAAAAAATTCTGGTCAGATTTGCACTTCATACCTATCCTGAAAAAGTGACAGGCTGGTAATATCAGAGAGTTAATGTCCCTCTTAATTAAGGTCACTTGTACATCAACCACATAGATGTAGGGCTAGGTGGTATGTAAAAAAACAGTATTGCAATCTTTTTCATATTATTTGATGTTGATAAATATCATAATATTAACTAAGGATGGAAATTTCCAGAAATTTAGTGCTTGAGTACTGTAGCACATAAAACAATATGTATATTGCCCAAATGTGGAAAATGTTTTGGGTAGATCTATACAATTTGGCAAGAGAGGGCTTTTAAACAAAACAAATCCTTCACTCTTAACACAGTTATTGAAAAGAGAGCTAGGTGATTAAACCAGTCATTAGCTTTATTATAAGATGTAGGTAACCCAGCATTGTGATGCTATTTAGGACCAGTAACTAGGTCTACTGCCTAACAAAGGGGAAAATCATCCTAAAAAAAAAACATCCTATAGTACATATCAGGCAAGTTGACTGAATATATTCTCATTTACTTCAACGGCCTGGGGAGAGGTGGGGGAGGGAAGGGGATGAATGAGCCAATTGAAAGCTTGGAATGATTAGGTAGCCATGTCGGGATTAGGGCCAGATTGGAAATTTATGGGGTTAAAGCATAACTCTCGCCAAAATGCAACCTATGGTGTTTTTAGGAATGTACACGAGTCAAACCTTCATTTAAAAGCATAATTAGGACGGAAATGCCAATTTTAAGATTTTCCCTATTTTTGGTTTCAGTCAAATCGCCTTTTGAAAGGGAGGGATAGGGGCACTAATATGATAGCATACATTTTTTAAACACTAAGAATGCTCGACACAACATCTAACTTTGCTCGAAGTATCACCAGGGGCTGTACACATGAACTCGAGCATTGAGAACATTGTTTATGTACAGAGTTTACTAAAAAGAAAGGTTTTGTACAACTCACCTTAGCAATTTGTGTTTCTGATGGCTCCCATTTTGCCAGTCAGTGTCGATTTTGCCCTGAGTGGCAAAAAATATTTTCTCTTTGTATTTAGTCTTTCACAGTTTTGCTGATGTCTCCCACTAGACATCAAAATTGTTATCCATTAACATTTGTTATCCAAGCTGAGGAAAATGTGAAAGCACTCCCTCTTCCTCTCGAGTGATCACCTTCCTATTGATCCCTGTTTCTGCAGCCTTGCAGTGTATTAGTGTAGGCTACTTGGAATCCCGAATAAAGAAATTAGACACCTGTACTCTCCTGTGTTGCTTGCTTGCCAAGATGTGCCAATCATTTACAGAAATCGCAGCAAAAAATGAAAAATACATAGAACTACATAATGACTATTCATCAAGTCCAAATGAATGACTATAGAAATGATTATAGAAATGGTGGATTCATTTTATTTCATGCTGCAGTTGAGATGTGAATTGCGAGAGTACCAGGTGAACTAAAAAAATTGCAAAATGTGAATGTTAGCTACCGTATTTTAGCGTATAAAGTGCGCACCTGAGATTAACGCACACCCTTGTTCATCGTGCAGTAATCTTGTTTAGTGTAAAGAAGTATCAGCATTGCACGGACCCTAACAAAGCGCGCATTATCTTTGTAGAAAGGTGACACGTAATCTCCCCTTGCTTAGACCTGCATTGAGGGGCACTCAGCTAGTCATTGTGTTACAAATGTTAAACACCCCACACATGTGCTAAACACCCAACCCCCCACGTGCTGATTATATAAAACCAGATATTCCCAAAGTGGAGTACCCACATTAATGTTAGTGCTTACATAAAAAACTTGTGGTTCAACAAATATTTCAATATTCAAACTGGCCTGGACATTTAAGTGATTATTCTTGTCTGAATAGCCCAGTCTCACTGGTGGAAAAAATCTCTAACTAGTGTCTGTATATATTATCAAGCTCGCGTTTAAAAAAATCCTACATTTGTACTTACAAAGAGAATTAAGAATATGCGTATTCTTTACCGTTTTTGACCACTCATTATCCAAGAGTCCTTTTTCTAGAACAAATGCAGGAGTTTGCTAATAGTAGCTAATATAGACATTTAAAAAATATTTTTTGTCTGGAACATCGTCTGTTATGTCTCTGCGGTGTATGGAGCGTGCACTCAGAACGCTGTTTGCTGTTGAACAGAATTGTGAATGAACGCGCTGTTTGTGAGAACTCCGCATGTGCAGGGGAGAGACAATCATGATTCCACATGTTTGAAAATACGCAGGCGTGTTTGGAATTTAGATCAAGAATATTAAAGTTTTCAGTGTTGAGAAATGCTGGGAACGCAATAGGTGGGTAAAAAATTATTCACTAAATGAAAGTGGGAGTAAAGTGTATTTCACAAATAAACAGTTGCTTTAATGGCATTTACATGCATTTACCCTCCACTACAACCCCTGGGTGGAATTGAGGATTAACCCGCTGCCATCCATATAGAAACACAGTATTCCTAAATCTATGTTTTTACTCTAATTAATTAAATGGAATAGCTTGACTCTGAAAGCAGCATTTTACATTTCTTGACATATTTCTAATTGCATATATTTGCACATATAATGCCCACTACACCTATCAGTGAAGGGTGAAGACTGAAGCCTGAAGCCAACGTGTTGAAAGCTCATGCCAGTCTGGAATGTTCTAAAACGTTTTAGTAGAATACACATTGCTCTTTCTTAGGTTCGATGAGATGGTGGTCAATGAATTTTTGAGACAACTCGCTCACAGGAGACCAAGTTCTTGTGTTGATTTTATTAGCAAGCTTGCAAAGGCCTTGATTGCAATCCTTGGTTTAATCCAATGACACAGGAATGGCATCAAATGTGAACCAAAATGGCATACCTCATTGAATCCAACATTTTAGGAAAGGAACAAGGGTGCGCGCCCCAAATGGCATACACAAATGAAACCCCCAACAAAGGAACCAGTGTGCGTGCCAGATGGGACACAATAAAAACCCAACATATTAATAAACCAATGTGCATGCCTTCATCAAAGTCCTATCTGGCTATACACTGTGTGCACAATTATTAGGCAAGTTATATTCTTGAGGATTAATTTATTATTGAATAACTACAGTGCTCTCGGTCAATCCATATTTTAAATAAACCTCAAACCTGAATATTTAAGAGAGTAAAAGTGAGGTCTTGTCTGTCTTTAGTGAATATCTATCTTTGCACAAATGTTGGGCAACTGTTAGTGTGCAGAATAATTATCCAGCTAAATGAAAAATCAAATGTTTCCCATCTCATTTGTTGATTTTCATCTGGTAGTGAGATTAATAAACAAACAACTAAAAATTTACAAATTAACATTTGACATTTCAAAACAAATAAGTGACCAATATAGCCACCCTTCTTTTTAATAACAGTCATAAGACTTCCATTCATGGATTCTGTCAGTTTCTTGATCTGTTGACGATTAATTTTTTTGTCCAGCAGCAACCACAGCCTCCCAGACACTGTTCAGAGAGGTGTACTGTTTTCCTTCACTGTAAATGGACCGTTTAAGAACCACAAGTTCTCTATAGAGATTGCTAAGACATGTGACCAAGTGGGCGGCAACGTCATCAAAATGCAAAGAATTGGGGGGATGTTGGGCCACTTTATGGGAACCCCGCCCACAACATTTTTTGGTCGGGAAGTTCGGTCTGGACTCGATCCATTGACGAGTAATTATGCTCGGTTCAGAAATCGTCGGGCCAATCAAATTGCCAGGGCGGGCTTTATACGATGATGGACAGATGATCTGCAGTTAAGTTTTCATCACGTCATCAAAGAGCGCTTGGTTTGAACTGGTTTACAACAAAGATGACTGCAGCTGGAGAATTGAGATTTCTGTTGTAAAAGAAATCGACAGCGAATTAATTTTAAAGACGAACAGAGAACTGCAATCAAGGCATTTGTCGAGCGTAAAGATGTGTTTGCCGTCCTTCCTACGGGATTCGTCAATTATTGCGTTGCTCTGATTGGTTGTAGGTCTATCCAATTGAGTGCAGAGTTTTTTCGGTTAAGACACGCCTCATAATCAAAGCCCTATGGAGCTGTATCAGACTCACATTCTGACTAGAATATGAGTATGACGAAGTCAGGCTAGCACAAACATTTTCTGACCATACCGCCTAAAACTAAATCCTAAAGCAAAGACGAGATATGACGAGAAAATAAAGGGAATGAAAGGACTGGATCCTTATGAGCATAGCGACTGGTCAAGGGCCGGCGGGACGTCAACATGTTGGCTGTTGCCCAACTTCCAGCACCCATATATACAACTACATGATATTAAGTGCTAGTCAGGGTTCGAACTACTTGGAAGCTCACATGAAAGCAGTCAAATCATACACCTGTGAGGGTCTCTGAAAATCATCACTGTTATTTAGATCACAAAAAATGCACTTTTTCCTTTAATATATATCACAACATCACCCTAAAAGAAACATGTTTTCCAAAAGAACGATTTAGGTTTATTCTACTGCTGAGCGCATATCGCGATGGGTGTGTTTTTGATCATGTTATACATTGGTTACTGCTATTTTTATGAGACCCCCATAAAGAATGAAATAATAATTCGAACCCTGGTGTTAATTCATACCCACACGAAGTTTTCAGTAAATTCAAGTCGCTGCAGCAGGCAGGCCCAGGTCTTTTGTACAGATGGATGGGTCCAGGACCTGGAGATTGTAAATGTGGGGAAGAAAACTGTCGTCCGTTCAAAGGAATGCTAATGTTTTAAGCACCACAGTCCTCGCTTTCTCATCTATTTGCATGCATTCAGAATTCAACAAATCAACGTAACTTACTAAGACAAACACAGCATGCATAAGTTAAATGGTAAATTGTGAAAACTTTGCCTCGTTTACTGGTCTTACTAAATGCGCTTTCTAGTAAAACACTGTTGGAACTATTGGTGCATGAGCCTGTTAAATAAAAGATATTAAGACTGTTGAATAAAAAGACAGTTAGCAGGGGCGCCTTAAGTTTGTTCCGTGGATTCCCAAAATGCTTTGCGGGAATATGTCATGATGACGACACATTAGCAATCTCTATAGGGTTTATGTCAGGTTGTCAATCACGTCCCTAAGAGGGACAGCAAAACTGGTCTCCTATTGTGGCCTGGTTACTTCTGCTTTCACTTGTCCAGAAAGTCTATTTTATAAAATGTTTCTATCTAGACATAATTAAAAATACATTAAAAAAAAAACAAGTTTTACCAAATTGTGAGCTGACTTCCCCTTGATCTTCTGTCTGATTTAAAGCATAGTTAAACAACTTCTTAAAGTTTGACATTTCCTTAACAATTTATAGTCTATCCTTCTGTTAACCTAAACTAATTCAAACTTCTTCAGAACCAAGTGCGTGCGTGCGTGCCGAAGGCGCCATTCAGTTTTCTTAATACATCATGCATTTTACTTGTCTGACTATTTTTTACTGGCCTCAGACAAGCCTCAATGTCAATCCCTGAAGTTGGTTGTTTATAGGCTGTATAGAATTGTATATTGTTTGTTTCTATTTCAGTTACAGAAACCCTAGAATAGAAATCCATCAACCCGATGTTTCATGGATATTGTAAAATATTGTTGTGTAACAATAACAGCAGTAAATTTAATTGGGAATGGGTTGTAGTGATGATGCAAATGCAGAGTGCCATGGAGAAGACCAATAAAATGTTTCTTTTAAAGTGAAACATCTTTTGCATATCTTCTGGGGTGTTTCTTCTGTAGTACAACATCAAACCTACTATTGAGGTCCCTATATTACTGCTTAGTATTGGAAAATGGCATATAGAATTTCTTGATGTTATGTGGCATTGTCTGTATAAAATGTCAGGCATAATATCTGATTTAGTGGATCGCTTTATCTTCCATGTTTCAGCGGAATGTGCCCTGGATACAATGAACTATGAGGTCCTCAAGGGTCGTCCTATCAGAATAATGTGGTCTCAGCGCGATCCAGGGCTGAGAAAGTCTGGAGTTGGAAATATTTTTATCAAGAATATGGATGAGTCTATTGACAACAAGGCCCTTTATGACACATTTTCAGCCTTTGGAAATATTCTGTCTTGCAAGGTAATTCTAACGTTATACATAACGTTGTTTTCTTTAATTGTCAGGGCATGATTTTTATGCATGTATTTTCCAACATTTATGCATTTCAGGTTGTGTGTGATGAGAATGGCTCCAAAGGCTATGGCTTTGTTCACTTTGAGACTCAAGAGGCAGCCAATCGTGCCATTGACACCATGAATGGAATGCTACTGAATGACCGGAAAGTGTAAGTGAACCAGTTCTTACTAAGAGCTACTGATTCAGTTCAAAACAGTTTCCTTTCTTAAAGATGTAACCATGGGCTCGTATGCATGACATATTACACTATTTTCCAGGAGCTGTTTTGGTTTAACAGTGCTATTTTTACAACCAGTGGTCAAATCATGGACTGCAATTATTATATGTAAACTGTAATATATAATATAAACATCAGTCATATTTCAAAAGCATTATTAAATTGTATGATAAATTGGGAAAATTTAAAGGAACCTATCTAATGTTTATTTAGGTCAATGCATTGTTTTTTCAAGGTTTAATCAGACAGTGATGAATGATTCCACAGATAACATTTTCATGTTTTTTTGCTCAGGCTAGAGAAAGGTAGTGGCTCTGGCATTGCAGACCCAAAGGCCATTTTCCTGGGGGAAAAATGTCAGTTGTCCACGATTAGGTGAGGGAAATGGTAGACAGTTATTCCTGTCCTTCGTGTCTTTGAATAATGCTTGTTTAGTTGCCCACAAAGTCAATTTTTAGATTGTAGTCAGAGGTTACCTGGGCTCAACGATGCAGTCTTTAGTTGGAAAATATGTGAACTGTGCATATGAGTAAAATAATTGTTTCCCGACACATAGACAAAAGATTTTTTTCACAAATTGTGCATAAGTATGTCAGGTTATTTTGAGCCTTTTGTATGTCTGAGAGAAATAATAGTAACATTCCAGACACTGACATTTAGCAATATTTATTTCTTTATTAATTTCTTTATAAACCTTAAACAGGATTAACACACTAAGACCAGTCTCTTTTACAGCTGTGCCCTGTGATGCAACAATACAATTGAATAAACAGTAATGATTTAAGACAGAATAAAAGCAAGACCCAAATATTTTATAAAATTAAAAAAAATAATTTAACTTCATAAAGAAAAACATTTACAAATAACAACTACATTGAACAACAAATTGCTCACTCATGGCTCTAAATTGTCCAACAGGAACTAAAACATCCAGCTTATGATCTTGCTGTAAATCATTTCAAGAATGACAGGCATGGTATTCCAATGCAGTTTTCCCCATCTCTGACTGGGCTCGAGACATCTCTAAAACCAACCAATCTTGAGAGGAAGTTGGATAGCTAACAATTCTACAGATTAATTTAGAGTTAAAATAGCTTGGTAGGTTATGCAATATACCATTCTATATAAACATCAGCCAGTGTCTGGACCATTTACCATTTACCAAGGAGTCCCTGCCAACTAGAGTGTATGAAAGACAGTGATGTAAGGCTGGGCAATATGGCCCAAAATTGATATCTATATATTTTGTAGCTTCTAACAACTAATGATGTATGTCTTGATATTTTGTTTTATTTTAAAAGGTTGGAAATGTGTACAAATGAGTGAAAAAAGGGATGTTTTTTATTGAAATTACAGAAATTCTCAAATAGGTGTCAAATAGGTGTTCAAAACACAGACATTGTTTTTGAAACGTTTTATAAATGTTGCTGACCTTTATTTAATCTTAAATGTATTTCAGTAAAAGAATAATTCTCAATCATATCAGATGTGGTCAGTAAGTCTGACAAGTTTGGCAGCTGTATTTTGTATACCAGAGGTTTACAATTTATTTGAGATGTTGCCATGACAGTGGCTAATAGTGGGTTACACATGAATAAACTATGAAATAATTACGTAATAGACAAGCTTGTGGGCCAGAGTTCACGTGTCAAAAACCAAATGTTGAGAACCACTGCTTACATAAGTTACTGGTGATCACAAATTAATTGCTTTTTTGAATGCCTGTTGTTGGTAAACGTTAAAGGTGCTATATGTAATACATGTACTGTAATAAATCAAAAAATGACGCCAATGCCTCATCATATATTAAGGAACCATGTTAAGCTGAAATACTATCTTTTCTGAAAACAATGCTAATGTCAGTATTTTTTCTTTTGGAAAAGTACGTTCCGGGACGGAATTTATGTTTATGTTTTGGCCTGTCTGTTATCAACTGC
>JACXGM010040365.1:0-10336 GCA_016801145.1 Umbra pygmaea
CTAAGAAACTTGGTTATACGTTTGCCAATAGTTAGTATTAGATAATGATAAGTATTGACACTTTGTTTTGCACTTCGATTTGCAGAAAATTAACGTGAGCATGCTTTACCTTACCATAAGTGGCAAGCTAACGTTACAGACAATTATGGTAACTTCAGATACATGTACTTTACAAGGTGACTCCACATATAAGTAATATACTTTAACTATGGGGCAAATATATATTTAAAACTCAGCGAAGTTAAATCTTACCTCGAGTTATGTAGGCTAGCTTTCAGCAGCAGTTGCACCCAGATTGCCAGTGAGTGTGAGTAACGTAGATAGTAAACAGCGTTGCCAACTCTTAGCTAGCGTCACAGTCAGATCATAATCAGACACCACCCAGATACCGCCCAAAGGTCAAATGCTCCTCCCTCACTCCTCCCTCTCGTCTAAAATCGTCACATCCGCAACCAAGATGTCTGCGCCCGTAACGGCAAATTCTGTGACTCAAATCAGATATTAACAAACCAATGGGTGACGTCACACATGTTATATCCATTAATTATACAATCTATGAGGCAAACTTAATTATCCCATGCATGATCTGACTAAAGGCTTCCGTGTTGGGTGAACAGTGCAACATGTGGTTGGATGAACCATGTACACGCCCCTCATCATCCCACAGATCTGTACAAGGAGTTGCGGAGCTGCCGACCAGGCAGGATTACCGGCAATTTCCACCAACTGTGGAACGGCTGCAGATCCGCTCCGGCACGGCGGCGGAGTCAATAGGTTTCCATTAAAGTCAATGTGTGTATTTTCACTGACTGCGGAACGGCTGCATTCCGACTCCGTCCCAGCTCCGGGTTAGAGAATTGGGAACGGAGGACAATCTGGAAAAATATATTTTTTAAACTTGTTAATCTGAGGGTTAAACAAATATATTACGGTTTTAATAAAAGCATTACTTGTATTACTACTCACACACGCACACATACAGTATGTAGCTATGCTACACAGTGTCCTGAAGTTAAAATTTGCATGCAGTTGGTGAGGATTGTTTTATCAAAAAACTATTTTAGATTTATTTATCATTATACTTACGATGCCATATGATCAAGAGGAAAGTTGATGGTCACAAGCAATCAAACAAGGCTGAGCTACTTGAAGTTTTGCACCAGGAGTGGCATAAAGTCACCCAACATCAATGTGAACGATTGGTGGAGAGCATGCCACAACATGAAAGCCAATTATTTTTATTCCACCATATGATTTGATTTCTGATTTATTAGTAGTATTAGTAGTACTGTGTTGTTGAAAAATGATTAGGAACTTATTTTCTTTACATTATTTGGTCTGACAACACTACTGTGCATCTTTTTTATTATTTACACCTGTTGTCATTTTCTGCAAATAAATGCTCTGAATGACAATACATTTTTAATTTAGAATTTGGGAGGAGGGTTGTCAGTATGGAACAAAACAACATTTTTAATTTTACCCAACACATAACTATCAATATTAAAACCAGAGCTACTGATGTAATCTTCTAATTTTACTGTCTTAATGTTGAACTGCATCTACACTCACCTAAAGGATTATTAGGAACACCCGGTCAATTTCTCATTGATGCAATGATCTACTCAACCAATCACATGGCAGTTGCTTCAATGCATTTAGGGGTGTGGTCCTGGTCAAGACAATCTCCTGAACTCCAAACGGAATGTCAGAATGGGAAAGAAAGGTGATTCAAGCAATTTTGAGCGTGGCATGGTTGTTGGTGCCAGACGGGCCGGTCTGAGTATTTCACAATCTGCTCAGTTACTGGGATTTTCACGCACAACCATTTCTAGGGTTTACAAAGAATGGTGTGAAAAGGGAAAAACATCCAGTATACGGCAGTCCTGTGGGCGAAAATGCCTTGTTGATGCTAGAGGTCAGAGGAGAATAGGCCGACTGCTTCAAGCTGATAGAAGGGCAACTTTGACTGAAATAACCACTCGTTGCAACAGAGGTATGCAGCAAAGCATTTGTGAAGCCACAACACGCACAACCTTGAGGCGGATGGGCTACAACAGCAGAAGACCCCACCGGGTACCACTCATCACCACTACAAATAGGAAAAAGAGGCTACAATTTGCAAGAGCACACCAAAAATGGACAGTTGAAGACTGTAAAAAAATGTTGCCTGGTCTGATGAGTCTCGATTTCTGTTGAGACATTCAGATGGTAGAGTCAGAATTTGGCGTAAACAGAAAGAGAACATGGATCCATCATGCCTTGTTACCAATGTGCAGGCTGGTGGTGTAATGGTTTGGGGGATGTTTTCTTGGCACACTTTAGGCCCCTTAGTGCCAATTGGGCATCGTTTAAATGCCACGGCCTACCTGAGCATTGTTTCTGACCATGTTCATCCCTTTATGGCCACCATGTACCCATCCTCTGACGGCTACTTCCAGCAGGATAATGCACCATGTCACAAAGCTCGAATCATTTCAAATTGATTTCTTGAACATGACAACGAGTTCACTGTACTGCATTGGCCCCCACAGTCACCAGATCTCAACCCAATAGAGCATCTTTGGGATGTGTTGGAACGGGAGCTTCTTGCCCTGGATGTGCATCCCACAAATCTCCATCAACTGCAAGATGCTATCCTATCAATATGGGCCAACATTTCTAAAGAATGCTTTTAGCACCTTGTTGAATCAATGCCACATAGTACTGTCAAACACAGTATTAGTATGGTGTTCCTCAATCCATTAGGTGAGTGTATTTTCAATCCACATCCAAATGTTCCTAATTATTGTTATTGAATATGAAAAGTATGAAAATCTCAGGGAAAAGTTATTACATTCAATGTTTTAATTTTTATTCATTGGGCATTTTCATTAAATAACACAAACCATCATCCTAAAACAGGTTAATAAGCTGGTGATTTCCTACCATTAACAACGCTCCTCAGTGCCTTGTGTTTACCAGAAGGGTTCTCATATAAAAAACAATTCTTAAAAGAGTCCCTGTTTAAAAACACCAGTCTAAGCTCATCCTCTAGATAGTAGAAATCTGAAAGGACGGGCAAAAGCAATAAGTGGCAGCTTGCAGCTAATACCAGACTACTTACAGCCCATCAGATCTCTAGTGGTGTCTAACAATAAAGAGTTTTATGTAGACAGGACAAGAATAACATTTCTCCTTAATACAAAAATGTCACATAGCCATAAACCAACCAACATCCCAGCCAGCAGAAATGTTTTAAAGTTAGCAACGTGATACAAGAATTCAGGGCCCGGTTAAATTAATTGGTTATTCCAGTAACATGTTTAAATCAACAATGGGTCTTCATGCATTTCATTACAACGCACTGACTCTACATGCACTCAATATGCTGCTTTGATCAGTTGGTCAAGCCGTTTGCATTATGACATCATCGATATGAACAGTGGAATTCTTTGGATGGATACGGTTAAACGGATGTTGATAATCATGCTGTTTAAACAGTAAAGTATAAAGAGACTCACTAACCAGTACAACACAGCTGTGAGTCAGGCTACGCCCCAATACTCTGCTAATAGATCCTACTACGACTCCTGGCCAAGATAGATTACCAGTTAGAACTGGTAAATACGTTAGTTTATAGTAATAACTTGACATTACGGTAATATTATTATAAGATTTGGTTTAGCTTCTACCAAAAGCACCAACTATGAATATGGCTCAGACAATTTCTTGACCAAATTATTGCGAGATGGACACACTGTCTATGACAAATGGTAACATTGTTTAACCCTCTCAGGCCAAAACACCTTCTTGAAGGAAATTACATAGAAAGGAAGCCATTTAGGAGTATTGAGCTGCAGCCATGTTAGTGCCATATTCTGCCTGGGTCCTCCAGGCCAGCAGAGGGAGACAAATACACATTAAGCTTTGGAAAAGACAGTTGAAATTGCATGTTATTCCCTACACACTCAGAAGCCAGTTTATAGGTACACCCATCTAATGTCAGATCCCATATCCTCAGTAACAGCTTGTTCTTTGGGGCTTACTGGCCTCAGCATGTTATTAACTGAACCAGGATTTGTCAGACCAGGTTTTTCCACTCCTTAGTTGTCCAGTAATGTATTTGCGTTCTCACTGGAGCCAATTCTTGTTGTCAGCTAATGGGACTGAAACCTGGTGTGGTTGTGTGCTGCATCAGGTCCTTTGTAGCGAGGAACCACGAGTTGTGCATCCTGAGTAGTTGTTCTGCACACCACTGTTGTACTGGGCACTGACTTGACTGTTAGTAGCCCTGCCCTGTAAGCTGCCATGATTCTTGCCCATCTCCTTCAACTTCTGTCCTGAAAGTGCAGACTGCCCTTTGATTGAATGTTTGTCAGTCACAACAGTCCCTATAAACCCTAGGCAGTGTCTGTGAAAAAGCCCAGGTCTGTTTTCTGAGATACTGGTCCCGGTATATCTCACACTGATGAGGATATTAGTTCTGCCCATGCCAGCGTCCAAATGAACAGTGACTAAATACCTTACAGTCTGTATACCTGCTTTACGAACCCAAGCCACAGCAGCCACACAAGTCAGTGTCTGTAGGGTGATCTATTGTAGTGAACAGGTGGTGTACCTAATAAACTGGCCCCTAAGTACTGCACCACCTAACCTGACCAGAAGGAAACAGGGGTACATCTCAGACACAGCCAGCTCACATTAAAAGACAAGGAGCAAGCATCCCTAGGAAATCAAGAGTGCAGCAATTTATATAAAGTATAAAGAAACAAAATGTACTGAAAAGAAATAAACTCTAATAAAGACGTACACCTCAATTTTCAATTATTGCACAAACTTCTCTTAACTCGTACACATACACAAGGAAATTACCAAAAAACTTTACATTTTAAAAATGGACATTTTGTGCCAAACTTCAGTCATCTTGCAAGGTACACCTCAGTCTCTCATACACACAACTTTGGCTGGAATGATCTAGACAATAAATTAACAAGGACAATTTCCTATAAGTTCAAAGTTACAGAAGCTGTTGAATATCATTTACACATGCCGTGGGGCTCGAAAGTTCCCGAACTTTCTATATTTCTACATAAATATGATTATATCTAACATCAGATTTCTAAAAGTATATAAAGAGACCCAAATTGAACAAATGAGACTAAATTATTATATTTGGTCATTATGTATTGAGGACAGTGATTCATTATTATATAGCTGTGAGTGGCAAAAGTATGTGAACCAAAAAGACAAGCCAGAAGGCCATTGGAGAAATGTTTTGTGGGTATATGATATAACTTTTGGTTTAAATAAGATGTGTTATGTTTGACGAAAGGGAAACACTGCATTCCAGCATTATTCAATCTGTTAAAATGATCATGGTTTGGGGCTGATTTGCTGCATATGGGCCAGGGCGGCTTGCCAGCATTGATGGAACAATTAATTCAATTATATCAGCAAATTCTAAAAGAAAATATCAGGACATCTGTCCGTGAACTGAATCTCAAGAAAAGGTGTGTCATGCAGCAAGACAACGACCCTAAGCACAAAAGTCGTTCTACCAAAGAATGGATAAAGAACAATAAAGTAAATGTTTTGGAATAACCAAGTCAAAGTACTGACCTTAATCTGATCATAATGATGTGGAGCAACCGGAAGCCAAAACTTCATGTGAGGAAACCCACCAACACCACAGAGCTGAAGCTGTTCTGTACAAAGGAATGGGCAAAAATTCCTCCAAGCCGATATGCAGGACTGATCAACAGTTAACGGAAATGCTTAGTTGCAGTTATTACTTACCAGATACTGAAAGCAAAGGTTCACATACTTTTGCCACTCACAGATATGTAATAATGTAACATTTTCCTCAGTAAATAAAATTACCAAGTATAATACCTTTGTCTCCTTTGTTTAATTGGGTTCCATCTAGGACTGTGAATATCTGATGAGTTTTAGGTTATATTTATGCATAAATAGAATATAGAGCACCACCACACACACACAAATAGTGGATCATGAGTTAAAGGTCTGTGGTTCCGGTGAGAGAAGAAGCACCAGTTTAAATTCAATACAAATCTTAAGCACCACCAATTGAAAAATAAGTAGTATTCAAATAGAAAGGTTCAGAGTGAATCAAGTGATTGAACAGTCCAGTGAAACAATGCAATCAAATCAAACAGCCGGCCACAAGCCACCATTTTAAGATTTGTAGTGACGAATAAATAACGCTTCTCATTTCACCTGCTGCTTTTCACTCTCTAATCTCAACATGAACATCATCCAAACAAACACGCGCGCGCGCGCGCACGCACGCACGCACGCACGCACGCACACGCACGCACACGCACACGCACGCACGCACGCACGCACACGCACACGCACACGCACACCTCTTCAAATAGTAATAATAAGTATCTTCATCTTCCCGGTTTCTGATATTTGAAATAAATTGTAATTGCATTACTGAACAATATCCGCAGGTTTTAGCAATGTCACTGTTGGTGGTCATCCAGCCCACTAGGGGGAGCCTCCACTATGTCTGTGCCTCCGGTAGGGGCAGGCTGGCCTCACAAGGCACTGTTGCAGGAGCCAGACCATTTGCCCTGCGACAAAGCAGTCCCTTGGTTGCCGCGGTAGCCGAAGCGCTGCCCACAACTCCGCCCCCAACTCTGCTTCCATTAAGGTTCATGTAGGGTCGCCGAGGCGGGATGCAGCGAGGAGCCGACACACCCCTCAGGCACACGGAGGGAAAGCTCAGACCAACCAGACAGCAGCCCGGACAGGAAATCATCTCATCCTGCTCAGGGGCGGGCCCTGCTGGGGGATCTTGGACGTTGGCGCGGTAACCGTTAGCCCTCCGGCCAATCGAATGGCCGCGAACCACCGTCGAAGAGCTGTTATTGTTGTCCAGGCGGGGGAGAGGTGGGAAGGAGGGGGGGCCATTGGAGATGGGGGGACCCCAGCCGTTCGGCTGCAGCAACAGAGAGGAAGAGGACACTGGGTGTAGGTGAGGTCCTCCTGGTGTAGGGACAGCGCCCTCTAGTGTGTCAGGGGACCTGCTACAGTCCATAGGCTCCCCCAGACAAAAGGCTTCCTCTTCCTCCTCAAGAGGATCCAGTGAGACCATGTCCAGGTCCAGAGGAAGTCCGGAATCATCCGCCAACTCATCCTCTAACTCCCCTTGCATCTTCCTCCTTTCCTCTTCCTCATTCCCCAAAATATGCAGATCGGGCTCTCGGAGGAGGCCGAGAGTGCGCCCCAGCTCCGGTGTACAAGGTAAGGACTGGCAGCGCCGGGGGGCACCGCGGTGGTTGGGGTTCCCCCTGAGAAACGGCGATGAGCAGGGGTCAGGCTGCTGGGGTAGCGTGAAGGTCAGGGAGATGACGGACTTGCTGGGGGTGTCGTAGAGCTTGATACGTCCACCGTTCAGGTCCTGCCGCTGGGAGAAGGGGTTGACCCTGACCGGGGTCCCGAGAGGGGGCGTCGCTGGTGGAAGCATGTCCGACTGGCTGCGTGATAGCCGCTGGTCGCCGGGGTGACAGGGAGAGCTCCGTCGTTTGTAGGGGCTGACGGTGACCGCGGCAGGTTCTGAGGTGAGGTAATCCCCAGGATCGATGGATGTCTCACCCTGCTCTGGTCTCTCCATCTGTTCCAGAAGGATCACTGTGTCAGAGAATGACGGACGCATCTTCGCGTTCATCTGAGAAAGCAACAATTTTATTAAAGATAATGTATTGATTGTGAATCTTACGCATTTATGTACACACATGGTCATATTTGGATGAAAACTTTGTCAGGGGAATGTATCTTACATTGCAGCAGAGAACAGCCAGGTTGAGGAATGGTGTTGGACAGTCACCAATAAGGTTCTCGAAGGCATTTACATCCAGCCCAAAGTCCTGTTTAATAGACCAGAGCATCACTATCATCTTCATCAGTTGGCTTTTAGACGTAACATTCTAGCTATCAGTTTGTCTAACAACATTTTAAATCTTTGTGTGGATACTAGTTTAAAGCATATGGATGTGTCAATGTAGCCATTATGGAAGCAATCACTGCATTGGCTGACTGAGAATTAACTGCTAAGATGCTTGATGATGCCATCTGTCAACACAAAATTACTGTATTACTATTGAGTTGTGACAGGAAAACATCAACTGGTTGCAGTTCTGCAGATATCCACTAGATGGAGGTGTTATACACATTTATTTAGTTGTTTTCCCTGGTGATTTTTACATCTATTCTTTGGTAGAATGTTAACCAAATGTTAAAGCCCTCTAAATTCAAATCAGAAATTAATAAGATAGGTATATTTTAGAGAAATACAAACATACTCTATGGATATGTACAATTACAGGAACAAAAAATATGAAATTGAGTTAATAGAAAACAAAATTGGGACATTGTTTTATTTATTAAAATGGATAATATATTGACTACCTGATCATCTGCACCAGTGTGTAAAATACAAATATTTGAAACAAACAAAGTGAGCATGGATAATAATTGGGGTTTATTGTGTGTTTGCTTCTCAGCGTAAGGCTATGAAATTGTTAATTAAAATTGAGTCCAAGTCAAATCTATTGTGGGTAGTGGTAAGAGACAGGTTAGCATACCTCGGTACGAGGTAGGAAATCTGGGTCTGCCTCTATCCGTGCAATGATCTCACACAGGATGATTCCATATGCAAACACGTCCACCTAGAGGTCAAGGGTCAGAGTCAGCCAATCAAACTGGATCATTAACAAATCACAATCTTAGTGCTAGCATATGTAATTATTATCGACATATATTGTAAAAGTTACACACACTAAAATATTATTGTAAGAGTTAAAGAAGAAAAGACAAAGAACATAAACAAAGGGAACAGTTCTTTTTTGGTTATGTACAAAGAGCCGTAGTTATGACTATAAGGCTTCACATATTTTGGTTATGGTGCTATCCAGCTGTGTTTGATTGGCCGCTATGTCACTGATTGACTAATCAGCCACACCATAGGGATTGTAGGGGTTGATAAATGGAAGCTGGAAACAGGGAGCATGGGAACTTTTTAGTTTTGTTTTGCAAGTCCTAGCTGTAGTTTTAACCACATTTAGTCACATCTAGCCAACCGGTTTTGTCGTATTTGATATCTTGTCTATAAACCAAAGTGCGTTAAAACAACTTTACTATTGCTAGGGCAGTGGCTATATTGGAATTAAGAAACGGAATAGCCACTACAATTATTATCTCTTTTACTTATTGACACTATGAATAAAGTAATGAGCTTTTTTCCTTCAATTCCTCCAACCAGTGACCTTTCTTTCCAGACCCAAATTAAGCCCAGTCCTGGAGACTAATCTGAGTCCAGGAAATAGGCCTCTGTGATGCTGACAAGGAAATATGCAACATACCTTCTCATCGTAGATTTCCCCTCTCAGCACTTCCGGAGCCATCCAGTAGGGGGAGCCAACGACCGCCAGAGGCTGCTTGTCCCTTCCATCGCTGGATATGAAAATAACATATTGACATACAAAATAAGTTATTGAGAGCTGCATGTTGGCAATACCAGAGCCATCGAAAACAGTTCCGACAAGCCTTCACCCGTCTGATATTTGTCATTGGTTGTGTTCCATCTTCATGTTTAAGCACTGTTGCTGCCCAGTCATGATTCGCTCAAATAATCAGTGACACATATCGGAGACTCTCTCAGCACTGCTCTCCAAACTAAAAAAACATTGATTTGATCAACTGGTCTCTAAACGCAATTGACACCATATTTTCGACGAGAAGCTTCGGTTCGGGGGAACCTGACTGCCCTGCCGGAACGTTCGCAACTGGCTACAAGTACCCCTCACTGCAGTGTGCAATTCGAGGTGTGCCTCAATGTGGGTGGAGTCAAACGTCTATGGAGTGTGCTGTAAAAGGGATCTTGTTTTGGGGCTGGGCTCAATGTGGTCGGAGTCAAACGTTTGACTCCTCCCACGTTTGACCCCACCCACCATTGCTTTACAACCAGCACATGCATTGTAATGGTTAAGGTTATGATTAGGAGATGGGAAGAAATGTAATATATATGTGTTGAAATGGTTAAGTTTAGGTTTTAGGAGATTTTAAGGGCACACTGCATAGACGTTTGACTCCACCCCCCTTGAGGCACACCCCGAATTGCAGACTGCAGTGTAGGGCTGGGCATCGTTCAAAATCTTTTGATCCGGTGCCAATTTCGATACCTCAGTTTCGATACCGGTTCCTTAACGATACTTTTTTCGATACCATATTTTTTTTAATACATTTTAACGTCAACAAAGTACAGTAAACCCAAAACATTTATTTTCCACTTAATTGTTTATCAGTAAAGCACAAAACATAACAATAT
>JACXGM010040366.1:0-10443 GCA_016801145.1 Umbra pygmaea
CCGCGGCTTGCTGTTCTTTCAGATTACGAGGCTGAACATTTTACAATTTTATAAAAATAATGTTGTGATGATAATGTCCTAATAACGGAGTTCGAACCGCGGCGTTTAAAAACTAGACTGGAGTCATAGAAATTGAGTAGCTACTTAACACAGAAACACAAAAGACGAAGGCTCCAGCATGATATGTAGCAATATACGCAACAGACAAACGAAGCGACCGGTGTAATTTATAAGTTGGACCAATCACCGTGGACCTAGGAAAAGGGAAAATGGAAAGACCCTGCTCTGGAGTAGGAGCTAAAAAGGTTATAGGAACGGCGGTGCGAGGAACTAAATAATCCCGCAATTTCTTCTAACGGAAAGCAAGAAAAAAAGGGTTATAGGAACGTTATGTTCTAGGAACTGCAAAAATCCCTGCGGTCGGAAAGCGGCTATAGATGTATGCTTACTGTTTTGTTGGTCAATACAAATGCGTTCACAATAGCCCAGTCTCACTTTTCCAAACGAATGTATTTCCGTGAGACTGGGCTGTTGTTACCGCATTTGTATTTACCTACAAAAGAGTTACCACAATGTTCGCAATGCAAGCTATTTGCACCTACAGTAGGCTAGTATAGATGTAAATATATATTTGCAATAGTAAGCACAACAGTCGCAATGCAAGCTACCTGTATTTGCACCTACCATAGGCTAGCATAGATGTATGCTTACTGTTTTGTCGGTCAAAATGTTTTCACAATAGCCCCGTCTCATGTTTCCAACTAATGTATTTCCGTGAGACTGGGCTGTTGTTAAGGCATTTGTATTTACCTACAAAACAATAACCACAACGTTCGCAATGCAAGCTATTTGCACCTAGATTAGGCTAGCATATGTAAATATAGCCTACTGTAGGTGCAAATAGCTTGCATAGCTAACATTGTGCTTACTGTTTTGTAGACAGATACAAATGCTTTCACAACAGCCCAAAATACATTGTTTGGAAATGTGAGACTGGGTTTTTGTGAACTCATTTGTATTTACCGAGAAAACAGTAAGCACAAAGTTAGCAATGTAAGCTATTTGCACCTACAGTAGGCTAGCATAGATGTAAATATAGAAATGAGAGCTCAGCTGACTGACATGAAAAACAAACAAAATACTCACTTTATACTAAGGCATCCGTCCCTGCAGGCTTTGGCTGGCCTTTTTTAAATTAACCTTCGGGATCCTCAAATACGTTTCCAGGACACACCTGTGATCAAACCTGGCTAAGGTGCTTTGTTACAGATTGTGGCGGTGCCATTTCCTCAGCAGATTCAGCGATTTCTTCAAGGAGAAAATGGCATTGCTAAAATTCACGACAGCAATAGGACTCTATCTGTGTCCATATGCGCACAGCGAGATCACTGACACCAACAGTCCGCCCCAGCTCGTGTCTGCCCAGGCTTTTGCTCCTTAGCATCAGTCAGGTTTCTTGTTCCCAGTGTTGGGCAAGCTACTTGTAAAATGTAGTGAGGTAAGCTACTAGTTACTCTACACTAAAAGAAGCTTCACTACACTGAAGCTACCCCAAGGAAAATGTAGCAAGCTAAGCTACAAAAAAAATTGAAAAGTAGCTTACTACATGTAAGCTATTTATTTTTAGATTGAACCAACTTTATTCAAAGTCAATGCTAGCTTTTAAAATATTATTTAATGAATCCTTTTGTTCTACTGCATAATTATATCTCTATCTCATGATGGCATCATATTGTTTTCTATAATATAGCTGCATTAAATGTTTCAAGCACACATGAAAACAAATGAACCATTAAGTAAAATGTGACACAAACCCTATGAGCTATATTATTACTTGTATTATTTAGCTAGCTTAACATATGAACACATTATGATATGAATATGAACAGATTACATCAGTTGTAATATGCTATATATACTCCTCTATTATTCTGTTAGGCTACATTGTCTATCACTGTAATATGTGGTCAACGTATTTCATAACATTTGGTTAGTAAACTCCCTGCTGAATGAATTGTGCTCACCAAGTCTGGGTTTAGAATATCTTCCTCACTCTCTGCTGCGAGCAGGACCATTTCTGAATATCAGACAGAGATTCTTTGCTTTGGGAAGAAAGAATGGCCACAAACAACGAACGGGAGGAGGTGGGAGGAGTTGAAAACAACTCTAGGCGACACTCTGCGCGACTTCAGCTGCTAAATCTGTGTGATTTTGACTTGCGCAAAAGTGATTCACATGAACAAGTCTATTAGAGCAGTGATTCAGTACACCCATTTCATTGAAAAGACTCGTTAAAAAAAACGAATCGTTCAGGATTTGCACATCACTATTCGGCTACACATACAGGCTGTGTATGGCGGTAGAGTGAGTCACTCACTGATCTTTAACATCCTTAACAGTTGTATTTCAGAGTTGAGCTTCAGAAATACTCGTGCAAATGTAGCTTGCGTGGACGCTACCGCACTACTTGATAAATAAAAAAGCTTCACTACTGTAAAGCTATTTGATTCAGAAAACAGTAACGCTATGACCACGCTACTGAGAAATGTAATTAAACTAGTAACGGCGCTACTTGTAGCGACGCTACTGCCCATCACTGCTTGTTCCTCAGTCATCCGCAACTGTTCCTCGCTGTATTGCGTCTCTTTCTGGCAGCCACAAGCATTCGATTCACGCACCCGATCTTCAAAACCCCCTTCTGCCATATCATCTTTAAAACTACCCTCAGCCATTGTGGTTAGCCTACTAAAATAATACTCAGTTTATTCCACAGAGCAATAGCCTGTTCGCTTGGCTTCAAGATGGCTGACAATTTTTGAAATTCTGGAAGTGAGGTCCCACCCCCTATGGGAGGGTTGAAAAAATGCGGAAGTAGCTCCTCCTGCTGGCTGTAGTTCATAGCCTCTGAGCAGGCAAGCCTCAGATGACGCAAAATGACGATTTTTGCGTCATCTGGGGCCTCTTTCCCATACAACCAATACAGAGACTTCACATCCCAGGGGGGTATGAGGGATTGATCCCAGTTATTTCTAAAATACTACCAGGTTTCTACTGATACAAAGCTAATATGCTAATCAGTGAAGTATCCCTTTAAGTCATAGGCGGCCAACCAGGGCTATGCCAATTGGGGAGGGGGCACTCATTGATCCCCCTATATTTCTGAAAATCCTAGACATGGTTGTGACCTGCACTTCGTTAGTGCTTTCTGATTAGCCTGTGTTTGTATTGAAAAATAAGGCTACTGCGGCCCGCCGTACGGGTTGAGCAGAGACTGCACAGTTTGACCAGCGGGCAGCGGGCGTACACTAGGTGATGGTGTTGCTAAGAACTTGCAATCTATAACTATTACCAGCCCTCGCGGTTGACTCTCCCGGTTGCCACTCTGTACGCTACAGAGTACATATGTGGGAGGAATTACACATTCACCAACCATACAGCCATGCTTGATCTCACTGGCACCCAACCTGCACACATGGAGTTGCACGAGACCAACGTGACACGGTTATTGTGTCTGACTACTTATGCTTCCATCGCTCTACCAACTTTAGCAGACCCCGGCTGCATAGTCCACAATGCTGCAAACAGGATTTAAAAAACCTGGCCACCATGAGTCCTGATGCAATTTTGGAATTTGTCGGAAATGCAGCGACTTAAACCATTATGCCACACCAGCAATGTTGGACGGGTGGTAAATAGCTGACTCTCAAATGAATTGTCATGAGTTCAAATCCAGTGCATTTCCATTTTTTATCAATCCAGCATGAGGAATATTATTTTCTCAAGGAAGGTGCTTTGTGAAATTTGGTAATGTTAAGCTTAACCTTAACATGAGTAACATGATGCCTAAACATATTCATACCTAACCTTAAGAAATTCTATAATTATATATTCCTAAATAATTTTAAGAATTTTTTTAACTGTCTTCCTCATCAGGTTGAGCTAGAGTGAGTGGTATGGGATAAGGTTATATGGCCCTGTGCAGATGAATGCACTTGATACAACTTTGTGCACTCCTAACAGCATGATCTAGAGTAATCACATAAGTAAACGCCAGACTCACATTTTGTCCCTTTATTCATGTCCCAAATTTCATCAACAAAATTTAAACCAACAAAGAAGGTTAAGCAATCCAGAATGTCTAAAATACAAATGATTTATTTTGCTATCACGTTGCATTTGATAACTTAACAATGACATTACAAAGATGTTAGGTCCTCCATGCTCATCATTTCCTATGGACACAATTAAGAGACTACTGAAAAAACTAAGTTCATCTGTTTTTACTATTGATAGGTATGTTTTGGGGTAAAATTAAAATGTTTAATTCCGTAAACTACTGACAAAATGTCTCCCAAATTCAAAAATATATATTGTCATTCAGAGCATGTATTTGTAGAGAATGACAACTGGTCAAAATAACAAAAAAGATACTTGATGGTTGTCAGAACTGGAATATGGAAATAAGGTGATATTCATTTTGATCTAAATAGTTATTATCTTAGGAAGAGTTAAGAAATCAAAATTTGGTGGAATAATAATTGAATAATTATAATAATAGGCTTTAAAGCGTCTTGGCATGATGTCCAATAGTCTTTGACGTTGATGTCGGGTGACTTTATGCCACTCCTTGCTAAAATATTGAAGCATCTCGGCTTTGTTTGATTGCTTGTGATCATCCACCTTCCTCTTCATCACATTCCAGAAGTTTTCAATGAATTTCTCTTTATTCTTTCCAGAGATGTATTTTCCGCAATTTAATTACATATACAATATTTAACTTTTTTGCATAAAAAAAACAAAAATCACTATACCTATGTTTATATATATTTGTTAGTTGTGTACTTACAATATCCCAAATGTTTCCATTAACTTTCAAACCCAGAGAAATGTGTAATGTAATTCGAAGACACGGGATGTTTTGTTTTGTCACCCGTCAATGGCGTCATATAACCTTTGACTCCTCTATTTGCTCTAATTTAAATTAAAAAATAATGTTAATAAAGCTATAATATATTTATTATACGAACTTGGATTTTCTGTTTTAAAGTAATGGTGCTCGTAAGTCATTACAATAATCTTTGTTAATTCGATACGGAATGTGTCCATGTTCATATGTTGCTAAAATTAGTCTATAGTCCATTTCCCATTTGCCATTCAATGAAATTACTGTTTTTAATAAAAAAGTTTAAAACATGTTAAATTATTATTTTTTGCTATCACATGCTCTTATTGTTTCTTTACACACAAAACAATTGGATTTGGTTACAATTCACTAGCTTTGTAATGAATTAACAATGATTATTGCAATGAATTAAAATGAGCGCTATTGTTTTGAGTAAACAAAAATCAGAGTTTGCGTTGCTGGCATAATAGTGTTATTGTTTTGATTGAGAGAACCCTAGCAGCCAAAAACGACATATTGTACATTTAAAGGTACTATTTTCTGGATGTTTAGTCAATATAAATATATTTTAATGTGCTTTGACTTAAAATAACTAATGCATCCAAATAAAACAAACAATGACTAATTAAATTAAAATATAATTAAAGTAGCATATGTTGTGCTAGGGAACTATTTTCATTCAGTTCAACATGTCTATGGTCATCTCCTACATGGCAGCCTTCCTTCTCTGTAGAGGTGTAACAAGGGTGAGGCCATGACACTGACAATGTTAATGATCAACGACAAAGGGAAACCAGAGCAGTAGAAGTCTGAAAGGGTGGATGACAGGGTGGCATATCCAACTACCACTGGGACGGAGCTTAACACAATGATCACCAGGTTGGTTAAGATGATCCCAAAAGCTCTCCTCTTCTGTGGGTCTGTTGTCCCCTGTTTCTTCTCTCCTCCTCTGCCCCCCTCCATCTCACCTGGACCAGGCTGCTTCAGCAGACGCAGGATGGAGAAGCAGCACAGAGAAATGATGACCACACCAATGCAGTATACGCTAACAATCACGTAATTCTTTACAAATTCATTACCAATTATAGGCATAGTAAAACATCCATAAACGAGTGCTAAGACCCAGATCATGGTTGAACACGCCATCCTGTACTTCCGGAGCTTGTACTTGCAGAAAGCCACAGGGTGAGCCACTGCCAGGTAGCGCTCTAGACAGATGCAACTCTGGACCAGGGGCCTACATGACCAGGCAAAGTAAAAGAAAATATGAGTTCCCTGCATCAAGGTGATTTGTTGAAATATGTAGTTGATCACCTCAAGGAGACACTCAACACAGAACACCAGCTCTATTAGAAACAGGTTGATAGTGAACACCAGGGTGGGTTTGAGACCTCCAGGAAGTCTTCCACTCAGAGAGATCCAGAGGCACCAGACCAGAGCTGGGGACCCCAGGAGAAAGCACAGGACCTGGAAGGATTGGTACACCCTGGGTACAACATAGCCCTCTTTAAAGCAGCCATACCATGGGGGAAGGGGAACGTCATTTCTTGAAGAGTTATTCATCCTCGTGAAACAATTTCCAAGCCTATTGACAAACAAGAGGGAAGATTACATCATTATTCATGACCATGTCTTATTTTTGCTGGAAATACATTCACGTAAAGGATTATAAGGAACACCCGTTCAATTTCTCCTTAATGCAATGATCTACTCAACCAATCACATGGCAGTTGCTTCAATGCATTTAGGGGTGTGGTCCTGTTCAAGACAATCTCCTGAACTCCAAACTGAATGTCAGAATGGGAAAGAAAGGTGATTTAAGCAATTTTGAGTTTGGCATGGTTGTTGGTGCCCGACAGGCCTGTAGTAATGGGGTAAAATGATACAATTAAGATGCACTTATGAAGTTGAAGCATTAATAATTAATATTACCTTTCCTCCCCTGTTGCAATAGTCTGGGTTAAGAATGGAGAAATGTGTAATAAATGCGTATAGAGGATTGATAGTAAGACTTTGTTGATATTTCCTATCTAACTATCTGACCTCATAATGATCATTTATCCGTGTGTAAACAGCTATGGAGAGAAAATATTGGAGCGACCCGGGAAACTAAGGTGTAGCCCGCAACACTCAGTAAACAGTGCATAGGCTACCTAGCTTGAACTGTGTGCGTGCTAAGGGCTGAAACTTAAGAGCAGGCCAACAAGATAGCTTACGTTCCCACTGACGACTCCACCGGAGTCAGTTCAGGGAAATGATTTAGAATGTCGGACAGAACTTAGTAAAGTGAATAATATGTAATTCCAATTAAAGGCATAAATACAACTCTTTAACCGGACACAGAATTATACAATAATACCAAGAATTAACTGTCATCTAACACTTCTAAAATATGATCTACGATCTAAGCATATCTTATACGGTTCAGTCTGTTACAACATTTATTCAACACATTTGCTATGGCACGCACAGGCGTGTGGCCAGGAGAGTCGTTAAAGAAATCTCATCAGTTTAACCTTAAACAAAGACTTATATCTCCCCTCGAGAGGGGACGCCCACCAACTCCCGCTGCATCCGAAATTAAGATCAGTTCACTGGCTGGAATTGGAGAACAAAAGAGTACATTAACAATTAGATTATGCGTCGCCTTGGCGGCGCTGTCCGGGGTGTAACAAATGGACTGGGTTAACATTTGACTATCTTCCAGAGGTGGAAGCTAGCAGTTGTCTTCTCCTAGAAACCCAGTGGAGACAACAAAAAACCTGTACAACCTTTTACAAGTAATAATACCAAACTCCCTTTATGGGTGGATCAAAACCAAAATCACATATGAACAGGCTTAAATGTGTGACATACATTGGGGTTTGCCCCCTTCCCATGAATCTTAATTCATCCCAGGAAATCATTTGTTAGATGAGAAGAGATGGGAAGCCAGCTTTTGAATGAGTCATTATTTGGTCCTATAAACCTTAATTTCCCACTACAGGCCGGTCTATTTTTCACAATCTGCTCAGTTACTGGGATTTTCACACACAACCATTTCTAGGGTTTACAAAGAATAGTGTGAAAAGGTAAAACATCCAGTATGCGGCAGTCCTGTGGGCAAAAATGCCTTGTTGATGCTAGAGGTCAGAGGAGAATGGGCCGACTGCTTCAAGCTGATAGAAGGGCAACTTTGACTGAAATAACCACTCGTTACAACCGAGGCATGCAGCAAAGCATTTGTGAAGCCACAACACGCACAACCTTGAGGTGGATGGGCTACAACAGCAGAAGACCCCAACAGGTACCACTCATCTCCACTACAATTAGGAAAAAGAGGCTACAATTTGGAAGAGTACACCAAAATTGGAAAAATGTTGCCTGGTCTGATGAGTCTCGATTTCTGTTGAGACATTCAGATGGTAGAGTCAGAATTTGGCGCAATCAGAATGAGAACATGGATCCATCATGCCTTGTTACCACTGTGCAGGCTGGTGGTGTAGTGGTTTGGGGGATGTTTTCCTGGCACACTTTAGGCCCCTTAGTGCCAATTGGGCATCGTTTAAATGCCACGGCCTACCTGAGCATTGTTTCTGACCTTGTCCATCCCTTCACGGCCACCATGTACCCATCCTCTGACGGCTACTTCCAGCAGGATAATACACCATGTCACAAATCTCGAATAATTTCAAATTGGTTTCTTGAACATGACAATGAGTTCACTGTACTAAAATGGCCCCCACAGTCACCAGGGGCCTCATTTATAAACGTGGCGTACGCACAAAAGAAGACGTATGCAGCTCTCTATGCAATAATTGGGATTTATAAAAAGCAAACTTGATGAGAAAATGTGCGTTCCTTCACGAAAACTCTGACCCAGGCGTACGCACAAAAACGGGTGAAATGAGAAATGGCAACACCATCGGCAGATGGAAGAGACAAGTTGGCTACTGTAGATCCGTCTGAAACTGCAGAGCGTTGTGTAACCAAAATCGAAATTCTGTCTCTCATTAATAATATGAAGGTGTCACAAAGCCATGCATACAATTAACAGCCTGCAGAGAAATATAAACAATATAAAACAAGAGTGTAACGTAAAGGCAAATGAAGGACATTTTGCACATATTTGCAAAAAGAACACTCAAATATATTATGTAGGCTAATTATATTGGCATGTTATGTAATTCATCCTCATAAATAATACGGTAAACAGAACAAAATCATGTTTAAAACTAATATTCTTGTCGATGTCTCTGTCTGGCGGTGCAGATAAATAAATAAATAGATAATGATAAGATAGATAATAAATAGATAGTCTTTATTGTCAATTGGGGAATATTGTTTTCATAGTATAAATGTCGTAATCAGATACAGAAACATAGTGTTCATTTATATGCATTTAGTTTGTTTTATTTTTAAATGTGTTCCATCGTGATGCATTTCTTAACCATTTTGAAAGGTTCAAGATTTTCTATTTGTGCAGAACTATTTTACATTTACAATTAGAGTAATACATCTGTAGATTATCAGATACAATCAAATGGATAGTTATAAAAAGCCATGCCATCACAATGCGTAATGACGCACAATAGCTGACCTTGCAATGTTAGAAGATAATAATTATAATTATAATAATAGCCTAATAATGAATATTATTTATTGGCGCCTTTCATATCACTCATAACAGGATTTCTGGCGACATTGCACTTTCCAGATGGATTTTACTGACAAGTCAGGGATATCACAGCCAAGTTATGCCAGGTGTGTTAGTCGGTATAATAGACTTGGTGCATAAGTAAATGACGTTTCCGTACATGGCGGGTGAACAGGCAATCAAAAAAGCACAATTTGCAGCTATTTCCGGTATCCCAAATGTAATCGATGCTTTTGACTGCACTCATGTTGCCATAAGGACAACGAATGAGAATGCTTTCATTAATCAAAAGCATTTTCATTCCACCAATGTCCAAATAATTTGTGATGCAGACATGTTGCTCTAATGTTACCCATTTCCCCCACCCGTGGCAGACACACTTTCGCGATGAAAACCTATAGACGCTTTTCGACATTGACTGAATCTGACCACGTTTTTATTTCGGCCACGGCATTCACAGCGTCTGCAACCTTTTGCCACTCCAACGCATTTTCGCCGTTCGTAATAGGCACACTGTGCGCATAAAACAACATTTTCCTCCTCTTTTCCACCTTGCCAACAATATTTTATACTTGACATCGAGTGAAGTTGCTTTTTTGGTTTTCCTCACTACTGTGTATGCCAGGATTTCTCAATCAATGAATATTAATTTTGGGGCATTTCACTGACTATTTATGGAAAATTATGGGTGTGACATGTATCCGCAAAAGCTGCGCCACGTAGGACGTGCGTGCGCACGGTTTTATAAATCTGATTATTTCTTTACGTACGCACGTCCTATATTTCGTCCGTACGCAACTTCTGACGCAAATCCACCGCAAAGTTTTATAAATGAGGCCCCAGATCTCAACCCAACAGATCAGAGGTATGAACGCATAAGGGGGTCAAACACAGTATTAGTATG
>JACXGM010040367.1:0-10336 GCA_016801145.1 Umbra pygmaea
TATGTATAACTTTCTAGCGTCAGCTCTACAGAGGTGTGCTGTTGAATTGCCCATATTCTGTATCGGTGTGTTCAAACGGGGACGGGCACTAAATTCGCTTAGAATTCTGGGAGTTGTGGTAACTCAAGTTTAGACAGATACAGAAGCCCCCCAGTGGATGCGAAAGGAACTGAAATATACTATCGGCTTTTCTCTGATACATTGAAAAAAACAGACGTGTATATGCCATAAATCATCTATGGTAACGTTTGTAAATGGTATACTATGAAACTGATTTACTGTGGAACACTCCTTTAAATACAGATGGGAGTGAGCAGGTGTACTGAATTGGGATAATTGAGTCCGGTTATGGGAAATGTAGTTCTGAGGAGGCATGACTAGGGAAGCTGTAGTCCACAGGAAGAAGAACTGGGGAATGGGAATTGTAGTTCTGAGTAATGTAAACAAAGGAAGTGGCTGTTTCGAGGGAAGGGGAACTGGGAAACGTTACAATGTGTTGCAGACTTACCGTTAATATTGCATGTAAGGGATTTGTCTAACTTTTATAATTCTTACATTTGTTTCGAGTTAAATGGTCCCAATATTTATGTTGGTATAAACTGGGGGGCTGGAAAATTGAAAGTGTTGTTATAACGATCTCATCTTTTATATTAAGTTTAAAGACAATACTTGGTGTGATGTCTTAAAGAATAAATTGAGAAGTTTTTGCATTGATTTGTAGTTGTAAATTAAATCTTATTTGTGCAATACGAAATATTTCAGTGATGTGTTGTGACAAGTTACTGGCTTAGAGAGGGCAGGCCGGTCACAAAATTAGCCAGAACAAGAGGGACTATGTAGTGTGGCGGCTGGCAATGTAAAGCAAGTCACAGCATGCATATTAGGTTTACAGACAATCCTGTTCTCCCTAAATGCACATTACTGCAACATCACAATCACGTTGGCCTAATAACCAACAGATATGAGTTCCTCTACAGGGAAGTAGTCAATGAGTTGGCAACATGGTGCCAAGCCAACAACCTCACCCTGAACATCAGTGTTACATATAAAACACAGTATATGTTTGTGTGCTGCAGTAGGATGGTTTCTCTTTATCTGTTTGTCTCTAGCAGGTGTGGTTAGGGTGGGAGTGGCACCTGCCTTTAGGGTCCTGTCAGCTGTTCTTAGTCAGCCATTTAATTTTGATCTATCAAATAACTGAAGGACACAGTAATATTTCGGTAGTGAAATGAGGTTCATAGGATTAACAGAAAAAGACCTACAATATGATACTGCTGCAGATGGTGTCACTGTGCATCGTTCAACAACTCAGCGGACTTTCCACAAGGAGAAGCTGTACGGGAGAGTGATGCGGAAGAAGCCTTTTCTGCCACACGCCACAAACAGAGTTGCTTGTGGTATGCAAATGCATATTTAGACAAGCCAGCTTCATTTTGGAAGAAGGTGTTGTGGACTGATGAAACAAAGATGGAGCTAAACCAAAGGCGAGCTATACAGATGACGACATCGCTGCTACGTCAAAGTCATTAGTAAACATTGCAAGATGGCTACGGATGAACACCAGCTACAATAAACGAGTTAGAGTTGGCTTTTTATCTAAAAGAGGAACAGAAGACGGTGCTCAAATAGTTATTTTGCAAGAAGGGCGTTTTTGCTGTTTTGCCGACCGGATATGGTAAGAGTTTAATCTATCAGTTAGCTCCGCTGGTAGCTAAGCGTACGGGGCAATTTGTTGTGATTGGTCGAAGTGTTATCCAATTGCGTGCAGTGAGATTTTCAAAAGCATTCTTGGTTGCACCCCTCGAGTTGGGCCATTTTCATTACTTGATGCCAGACCCTTAATCTTCCGGATTTGGGTCTGGAATTTTCCAGGGTACTCTAATGGCACACATAGGAGATAAGTATAATGAATACAGAGAGATCGGTTAATACAAAAGGATTTTAAAAAATTGACTCCTTCACCTCATGGTACTGGAGAATAAAGACAACACCTGTAGGATAAAATGTTCTAACCACAGCCAATGAGAATAATAACTGAAATTAAATATTACCAGTCTGCTCTGCTACTAACTCTAAAGCCCTTGTGTACTGTATATACTACTGTCTTTATTTTTCGTTGCTGCTAATCTTGTACATTTCTTACCAGTGTAATTAGTGTAAGTTGCTCTACTGTTGTATTGTTGTAATAAATAAATCTAAATGTATTGTTCTTCTAGAACCGTTTGCATACATAGGGAAGGAACCAAGCATTTTTATTTAAAAGGAACACATTTTGTGTTTCACTTGCTTGATTTCACTTGCTTGATTGTATAAATATTGAGTTTTGAGGATGCAGTATATCAGGATGCTACTTTAATGGTAATTTCTGGGTCAATTCTTATATGAATTTATGGTTAAACGGTAATTCTTTAAGCGTAAGGTGGCAATTTTGGCAATTGAACAGTGAAGTTATTAGTTATATACAGTATACATTTTAGAGGGGGCTTTTGGTAACGTAGCCTTGTGTTGTGTTTAGACAAACTCTTTGGAGGTTTATAATTAAATTCAACTTATTATATCTATTATATATATATATATATATATATATATATATACTTATTATATTATCAATGGGGACAAATGTTCCTGTCTGTAGTGCATACTACTCCCAAAGTGCAAAATAAAAAGCATAAGGTATGTAGAGGCAGAAACGAAGGTGGTCAACCTGTAACGCTATCCTTTATTTTCTTAGGGATTTTTTTTAATACAACTTGTGAAAATAAACAAGTACCTGATGCAAAGCGGTCTGTGTGTAGCATGCCATCCATGTCCCCACAGGTGACTTTAAATACAGACTTTTTCACAACAACATGGCTGCCTCCTGCACGGCTCCCTGCTCCAGATGGGTTTGTCTGTTCTCCTCTCTTTCCTTTCCTTCCCGGTTCAGCTTCCTCTTCTTCATCCTCTTCCTCTTCTTCATCCTCTTCTTCCTCTTCCTCTTCTTCATCCTCCTCACATTCTGAGTGTGCTCCTGACAGACAGATGAAGAGGTTTATAAGAGACTTCAGAAATATTCTATTGATCTGTGATTGGTGTACAGTACATACCTGTGATTGAGGTCCCTGATTGGTTGGAGGAGAACCGTGCTCTCTTGGCCTGTTTGGGACAAAAGGGGCAGAACAGTTTGACCCAGATCACATCAGGCACTTACTATACATGGAAATCTATGGATATATGTAAATATTAAAGATTTGTCTCTTACCTGTTTACCTTTTGTTCCTTTGAAGCTTGGTGCAATTAAATGACCTTCCTGAGTTGGTTGGTATCACACAGAAGAGGTAAAGAAAAAAATACTTTAGCATTTTTCAATGTCTGAAATTTATTAAACCGCCTTCCAAAATTAGCACCTCTCACTCAGGGAGGGCATGGTCAATGCACTAGGTATAACTTTGTGAAAAAAGGATTATCTGCATATGGAGGACAAGGAAAATGCCAGCTCACGTGCTTCCTGCAGATGTGTGGCAGAGACACAATAAGTTTGTTTTAAGGTAGCTGTACATACAGCGTCTGCACTAAGTTGCGAGAGCAATTAGCACCCCTTTCGCAGGTAACATCTAGCATCTGAATACTAGTTAAAATTCTCCCCAAAAAAACCTAGTCGCTAGTCTATATATATATAAAATTACTTTGAAAATATTTTTACGGTATTTAAGGTATTTGATTTGAGGTACAGCTTCATTCCATTTGAGGTACAGTAGCAGTGAGAGAAATCCTTGGAAACAAAATAGGGTCCCCCAAAGTCTGACAAAGTTTTTAATTCCATTGAATTAGTAAGTAGCATGATGTATCTCCACATTGTACAAAACATTAAAGTTTTTTTAGAGTATAAAACTCAGCTACAGATGTCTCATCTAATCTTGTCAGTAAAGAGTGATATGCACCAAGTTATATGAAAAAAGAAACAATTAGTGGTCACCAGGTGGCATTGGTGAGCACATCAATTCTTCCAAAGCTGTGGTTATTTCAACTGGTCTACTGGCACTATGAGTATGTAACAGTCCATTACATTAAAGTGAACTTACTATACCGTACATTGATACGATATGGTTGCCTCCAAATTATATGACAGACATATGTCTTTTATATTTGACATTTTTACAGTTTAGTCATTAACCGCCGCTGTTATTAAGAGCAACTTACAGTGAGTGCATGCATTAAGAGAAACTAGGTGAAACTATAGTGGAAATCAGTTTAGGGGTAGATGATACAGTAACCATTACTAATTTGAGTAAAAGTTTATTCTCAATTCAAATCTATTGAAATGTTTACAAGCATATTGCCATAAAGTATTTGGTATTTTTCAAAAGATTGTATTAATCTAAGGAAGAAGAGACAATTTATTTTGAAAATCTAATGCTATAATAAAATACCCATTGCAGAAATTGAATGATGTCTAATGTTTCAGCCACAAGAAAAACCCGGTTCCACTCTGTCTATGAATGATAGGAAATGCATATTTGTTCAAGCCTGAGAGTGCATGAGTGGTCATTAAATGACCTTGATGGTAATTTAAGAGAGAAAGGAACAGGTCTATGGAGGGCAATGTTTGTAAGAGGGAAGAACGAATGTACATCTTCCTTCTATTTAGGTGCAAACAATAAACAGGAAAGGGCTCAAAGGGTTCGGGGTCATCAGGAGAGAGCAGGGATAATTCGGGAATTCAGACTGGCTGGCGTCAGCGGATTAGCAGGGGCAGGAAGTTACATCGAAGAGGGCTGAATTCTTAAAGAATTAGCCAATTAGAAAACTGAAAAAAAAACACAACTCAGTAGTAAGACCATCCAAAATTTGAAATAGGGCTGGGCGACATGGACCAAAATGAATATCTCGATATATTGTGTAGCTTCTAATGACTAATGACTAACTAATCTCAATATTAACTTCTCTTTTAAAAGGTTGGAAAATGTGTACACGTAAAAAGGGATTTTCTTTATTGAAATTAACTTGTGTAAAATTATACTTTCTTTGTCAAGAAGGTGTGCAAAACACAGATATTGTTTTGGAACATATACCAATGTTGCTGAACTCTATTAATTTCATCTTAAAATGTGTTTCAGTTAAAGGATAATGATCAGTCATATCAGATTTCACAGTATGATACATTTGTCAGCTCTATTTTGTATACCAAACGTTCTCAATCTATTTGGCATGTTAACATGACAGTGGATTACACATGAATAAAGAAACAATATGAAGTAATTCCATAATATACAAGCTTGTTGGCCAAAGTTCAGATGTCCAATACCGCAGGTTGAGAACCACTGCTTACGTAGGCTACTGGTGATCACAAATGAACTGCTTTTTTTTAATGCCTCTTTGTATGTGAACGTTTGGAATAACATCGCATTTCTGCTTAAAGATTTCCCAATTATTTCCAGTCAAACTATTTTTTTCAGATGACAAAAGTAGTTTGTTCAGTAACAATGTGCTCTGCAGAAATGCATCAGGTTAGAAAAGCAATACAGGCGATCTAGTATATGACCAGAGTCAATTCTATAGTCTGAAGGGGCCCAAGGTAGAAAATCTGGGATTTTTTTGTTTTGTCGCTGCTGTCAATGCTGCGGATTCCATTTAGTTGCACCTCAGGGGCCCCCTAGAGTGTTGGGGGCCCCAGGCATTTGCCTGTCCTTATGCTACGCCTCTGTATACGATGGTTGATATGTAACGTATTTGAACATTTCATGCTCTGACTTTGCTGTTTTTTTTCGCTGAAAAAAAAAGATGTTACTGCAGCAGTTGTGTGGTTTCCTGAACGTGTCTGCTGGTGGCACCAGCTTTTCAAATACATGTCTCAGATGCTGGTAAGGTACTGTCGTGCGAGTAGGCTACCTCTGAGAGCATTTGTTTTACTCCAGTTGTGCATGCACAGGAAAGTCTCGTGTTAAACATTTGATCTCTTAAAAAAAGAATACTTCATCTGAAGTACATTAACTTTACGATTCACTGTTAACCATAATGAGATTCACTGCCTCTTTAAGCTACTTAATATAGATGGGCATGCCTGCTGAGGACTGGTTAGTGCAGGGGTCATCAACTCCGGTCCTGGAGGGCTGAAACACTTCAGATCTTTATTTTACCTAGTAGTTAATTGCAATCACCTGCTTTCCCGGGTATAAACCAGTCCCTTATTAGAAAGAGAAACCAAAAATCAGAAGTGTTTCGGCCCTCCAGGGCTGGAGTTGCCTACCCCTGGATTAGTGGATATCTTTTACTTTCACATGCATTTATCCCTGAGCAAGAACCAATGTGCAGAAAGGAGCTCTAAAGACACAACAGAAGGCTGTTTCGTATGTGCACAGAAACAAATATGAGTGCTGAAACAGATATAGTAGATTAGTACAATATAGACATTTTTCATATCCTGCTCAAAATCTAACTCGACTATACGACAAAACTTGTTATATTGCCCAGCCCTTATATGAAACAGTGAACAGGCAAAAGTCTGTACTGGAAATAGTAGCATACAAAACAGCACGTGCTGTACCTGGATCAGTTTTTCCAGAGTGGCACCTCAATAGAGTAGCATACAAAACAACACATGCTGTACCTGGATCAGTTGTTCCAGAGTGGCACCTCTACAGAGTAGCATACAAAACAGCACATGCTATACCTGGATCAGTTTTTCCAGAGTGGCACCTCCACAGCGGATACTTGTCTTCCAGTTCCTGCAGCTCTTCTTCCCTGCAAACTCCTCAAAGCCAGAGGGGGTGAACCAGCGACCCTTGGTAAAAATGCAGTCTTCACCTGAAACAGATTGTGAATACAGAAGTACAGTTGTATGCAAAAAATTAGCCACCCATGACAATTTCCATGATTTTCATTTATATATAATTGGGTGTTTGGATCAGCAATTTCATTTTGATCTATCAAATAACTGAAGGACACAGTAACATTTCAGTTGTGAAATGAGGTTTATTGGATGAACAGAAAATGTGCAATTTGCATCAAAATGAAATTAGACAGGTGCATAAACTTGGGCACCCCAACAAAAATATCACATTGATATTTAGTCGAGCCTCCTTTAGCAGAAATAACAGCCTCTAGATGCGTCCTATAGCCTGTAATGAGTGTCTGGATTCTGGATGAAGGTATTTTGGACCATTCCTCCTTGCAAAACATCTACAGTTCAGTTAGGTGTGATGGTTACTGAGCATGGACAGCCTGCTTCTAATTACTCCATCACTCCACAGATTTTTAATGATATTTAGGTCTGGGGACTGGGATGGCCATTCCAGAACATTGTACTTGTTCCTCTGCATAAATGCCAGAGTAGCTTTTGAGCAGTGATTTGGGTCATTGTCTTGTTGAAATATCCAGCCCCGCCATAACTTTGACTTTGTGACTGATTCCTCTACTTTATTCTCAAGTATCTGCTGATATTGAGTGGAATCCATGCAACCCTCAACTTTAACAAGATTCCCAGTACCGGCACTGGCCACACAGCACCACAGCATGATGGAACCTCCACCAAATTTGACTGTAGGTAGCAAGTGTTTGTCTTTTAATGCTGTGTTCTTTTGCCATCATGCATAACGCCCTTTTGTTATGACCAAATAGTTTCATCAGTCCACAGCATCTTCTTCCATGTGCAAAGTGCGCTGAGCTGTTGAACAATGCACAGTGACACCATCTGTAGCAACATGATGTTGTAGGTCTTTGGGGGTGGTCTGTGGGCTGTATTTCAACCATTCTCACCCTCCTTCGCCTTTGCCTCTCTGATATTTTACTTGGCCTGCTACATCTGGGCTTAACAAGAACTGAGCCTGTGGTTTTCCATTTGCTCACTATGTTCCTCACAGTGGACACTGACAGCTTAAATCTCTGCAATAGCTTTTGTTGTGTATTTTAATGCATTAAGTATTTTAATACATAAGGTTGTGTCATGAGTCAAGCTCCCGAACAAAGGCTTTGTCATTCCAGTTATAGAGAAAGCATCCTCACAGAACATAATACTGATTTCTTATTGGTTAGTTCTCTAACATTTTCAATCCAAACGCACCAATGATATGTTGATAAAGGAATGCACTTTTCTCTAACAACTGGCAATTACTGTATGTAAAGAGATCTGTTGTTTGAAGTAGATTTCAGGATTGCTTCCCCCATAGGGTTTACATTGAAACACAGTTGACCACATGCTGTGAGCCTCAAGGCCTCCTAGTCAAACAGGCCCTTTTGTCTCCAAGAGACATATATATTCTACAGTAAATCAATTTTTTTATAATTCCATAAATCATTCTTACAATATTGTATAAATTCATTCTTTGCTGTATAATTGTTCCCAGGATTCATAGATTCCAATGATGTCAAACATGGGTTTCTCATTTTCAATTTCAAATTTATATCAGCGGTATTACACGCTTTATTGATTATTGCTCTGTTAATTATTATAAATAGGAAATCTACTATATTTTTTGTAGTCTTCGCCTAAACCATATTGTTGAATAATCTTTGTTTTCAGGTCATTTGAGAGTTGTTTTGAGGTCCCCATCTTGCCACTCTTTAGAGAAGAGTCAAAGAGAACAACAACTTGCAATTGGCCACCTTAAATACCAATTCTCATGATTGGATGCACCTGTCTATGAAGTGAAAATTATGGAAATTGTCATGGGGTGCTTAGTTTTGCATACTGTATGACTGTATAGTAACGAGAAATGTAGCCGAACATTCTTAGGGGCCCTGAGTAATTGTCTTCTCTTGTGAGGAGATATTTTACAGTTGTGAGAGTTCAATGACCAGTTTGGGTTTAACTACATCAGCTAAATGACCGACAAGTAAAATCCTTCTCATCTCAATCCATTCAGGTTTCAATGCAGATGTAGGGCCTTCTTGAGCTGTGTTTCCTGCAAGGAGTTGACCAAGAATGACCTTTAACTGGGCTAAGAGCAAATTAATAGTATATACAGGGATGTGATTGGCAAAGGTAAAAAAAGCAGGAAAATATATGTAGCGCGGAGTGACCATACCGCCCCAGGGTATATTGTTCGAGTACGGTAGTGTATTGTATGCATTTACATCACTTACAATTAATAAAATCATCCGGGGGCATGCCCCCCTAAAGAAAATATTGAAAAATAACCCCTTAAATTATGACATCTGATGACCTTTATATGAAATATGTTTTGGTGAACAGCTGGACTAACTTGAAATGACAAGGTGTTAACTTAACAATTTATTAGGCATAAGGTAGACAGGCATTGTGGTTAAAACTATGAGAAAAAGTGGGCTAGTCTGCCACAACTTACTTTAAGCACAGTACCCAAGCTTACATGCACAGGAATTAGAATTCAATATCAGCATCGTGAGATTGCTATCATTATCTGAAAATCCTGACAGGTCAAACTGGATGCGATCCAGATGCGAAGCCAAAACAAGAAAAATCAACTTCATAAGTGATGTCTTTTTAAATCAATTTGTTGGCCTTTACCATTTCATGGCTTCTGCTGATAAACAAATAGTTTGCCACACACACTGAACTTGAATCAAACATTCTTCAGAAAGCAGCTGATCAACCTGACTGCTTTCCCTTTCAATGAAATCCACAAGTGAACGGACTAGGCTACTTGCGGGGTGATGCGAATGAAAGATGTGAATTAAAAGCACAAAACCCATCGTCACTGTCATAGGCCTGTTATACAGGCAATGGAGTGTGTTATACAGAAATATACCTCTGACCAACCCTCCTATTTAAAAGAAAACTCAGCAGATTTAAACAAATTGCGTGGGTCTGATTTTCATGTCGGAAAATCCGGAATTCCAGATTAATCCGGAAGAATCACGTCCCTGTATATAGTAAATTAGCTAGAAAATTATATCAACAATGCTGCTTTGAGCTCTGACCAGTGCCCTAACCTGAGCACACTCCAACACCACACCTGCTCAGGCATGGTTCACATAATTTTTCAGCCCCCACCTTTAGCCAGCTTGTCCCGGTAGAGGAAGGCCGTCTTCTTTCCACATGTGACTGGGAGCTGGGTCTTGTACAGACCCCAGGTCCAGATGTCAGCTTTTGCCCCCTTCCTTAGAGGAGAACCTGCATAAGAACATGCAACTGTTATAAAAATATGACTTAAACTTAGAAGAAGATAAACTGCACATAAAAAAATATGTGGGTAGCTCTAGTAAAGAAAATGTGTGTTAATTTGTAGTTACTGTATGATCTTCTATAATATATATATCAGTGACTCACTGAAGGTGGTATTCTACTATACTGTATGATATATAATATATATCAGTAACTCACTGAAGGTGGTCTACTACTATACTGTATGATATATAATATATATCAGTGACTCACTGA